>JASXSY010000577.1:0-100410 GCA_034509805.1 Sipha maydis
ACTTTACACTAAAATATTCACGCAATATGAGCATTAAGCACCAACTACAATAAATTGATTTATGATTGAGGCTTACGAATAGATGTTTCTAATTTTAAAAAATGAAAAAAAAATTTGGATGAAATACAAGAAACGGATATTATTT
This sequence comes from Sipha maydis, assembly GCA_034509805.1. Classification (NCBI taxonomy): domain Eukaryota; kingdom Metazoa; phylum Arthropoda; class Insecta; order Hemiptera; family Aphididae; genus Sipha; species Sipha maydis. The sequence continues at coordinate 146 of JASXSY010000577.1, forward strand.
TTTAATGAAATGGTCTCTTAAATTTAAAATCAGGTCTTGCTTACGTTATAATAACGTTATATATGATAAATAAAGATTGAAATTTTTAAACGTAATCATACGGAAAACTATAAATGAAAAAAAAAATATACCACCAAATCAAACTTAACAAACGTAAACATAAAACAAAACAAAAATACAGGATGACACATAACGATTAAAAATATCTATAAACGAAGACAAGAAATCAATAACGGTATAAGTGCCAAAAAGTTGTTTTTGAGTTATTCAATTTTTTTTGTTCTATCAAAAAATTGTTGATAACAAAACCTAAATTAAATTTTTATTTATTATCTAAATTACGTTTGATATAATTGTTGAAAAACTATATTGAATTTTCTTACCTTTATATTTTAAAAATTTAAAAGGTGATATGTGCCATAAAAATGGCAAATTTAACCGACACAAACTAAATAAGTACCAATGAACAAAGTATCTAGTGTTTTTGATAAATAAAATCATTTTAATTTTCAATATTACTCCTTCTTCTTCTATTCTGATTTCGGTCAATTAAGACCATAAATAATTAAGACCTCTAAATAAACATACTGCCACCTATCTCTATATTCTGCTATATACAAGTACCACTAATGCCTATTCGGTTCCACTGTTTCTGTATCTTTTTTAACGCAATCTTCCCATTTTTAACGTGGTCTTCCAAGAGGTCCGCCTTCCTCCTGGGTATTCCTCTATTACTTTTTTTATCAGTGAACATGCTTTCTCTATGCATGTCCTGCCCAAACCAATCTCCTTTTTAAAAATTATTTTACCATATTTGGGGGCGAGTCCATTTTCGACCAAAACCGTACCCTTCCCTTATCGACTAAAACAAAAATGTATATAATAAATTTAAAATAATAAAATAATGAAATACAATGTTTGATTATGATGGGAACTACTATATTATATTATAATGATTTAGGGTTTTACTCGCGTAGCGATGTTTTAGGTTCACATACAGAGCATAATCCCATTTGCAACAGTATCCAGGTTTGTATAAAAACCAGGATAGGCTTAGACTATAATTCCCCATTTGGACGGAGCCCCATTCCCCCGAAAAGTGACACGCAGTGGCACTCGAGTTTGTGAGTGGAGCCTGTAGAGCAAAGTCCTAAAATTTTTAAAATTAAAGTTCCGATTTTCGAAAAAAAAATTCAAACAATTTTCATTACGATAAGAGATCAAAACAAGATACAAAATATCGTTCTCTTTGATATTAATATTTTAATAATTGTTGTAAAAAATTGTATATCATTATTTTATTATTTTAAATTAATTATATACATTTTTGTTTTGGTCGAAAAGTGAATCGGCTAAAAGGTAAGGGTACGTTTTTGGTCGAAAACGGCCATGCCCATATTTGGTCACTGAAAAAAGGATTGTAGCTTATCGTTGTGAAGTTTCCTTCATTAATTTATCTGGACATCAAAGTGTGCCCCATAGATTTTCCTGAGTACTTTTCTTTCAAACACTGCCATCCTATGTTCCTCAGTTTTTTTCAGTGACCATGTTTCTCCTCCGTAAAGGGCCTTAACAATGTTAGGTACATCCTAACTTTTAGGTTCTTACAGATTGGTCATGATCTGAAAATTTTGCTTAGTCCATAGAAACATTTATTTGCTGATTATAACCTCATTAATATTTCTGCTTTTATGTCATTATTTTGGGTAATGGCCTAGATATTTAAATTGGTCCACTCTTTTAAATATGTATTCTTCCAATATTACATACAAATTAATTTATTATGCTTATATAATTATAATTATTTAATTCATTCTTCAAATCTTACTTCAAATACGGGAGCATCTGTTGCAAGTTAATGATATATAACACTTAAAACATTCTAAACTATGTAGGAAATATCGACCATAAATAGGGTGCTTAATGAATGCTATATCACACTATCATAATATTTACCAAATGGACAAGAAGGTTTTCCAGGTTTGATGTTTATAAAAATATTTTTCGAAGCGATTTATTTTTACATCAATCGATAATCATTATGCCTATATTATTAAATATATAGAAATATATATAATGATTTATAATAATAGTATTTGGTGTATTTGATTTTCCTGTTGTACATGAATTAACTAAGTTGCGTGAACATTAAACACAGTAAATACATCAAAATAATGAAAAACCCCGTCCAGAGTAGTCATAATTCTCTTTGATGTACCGACAATCCGGCGAAATACACACATAGATGATGTATACTATCGCGTCCACACTATCACCGTTATTAATGAATGCTGTGTATGTGCGTGTGCTGCGTGTTTGCATATTATGTGAATATGATAACATTTTGTTAATCATTTGTTTCGATGAAATTGTAAAATTTTGTTCCAAAACACTATTGTTCCACAAAATATTTATTCCGGTGGTCTTTTGTTCCACACTACGTTTGTTCCACATTTGGAAGAAGTATAGTATGGAACAAAAGTGAATCGGAACAAATATTTTGTGGAACAATAGTGTATAGCCCGACTAAATTTAGTCTATTCTGTGGTATAAGGTCTATGGTAAATGGCATGATAAAAGATAATATCTAATAATCAATATATCTTTAATCGTGGTAAATGGTAACGTCACCAACATCCAAGACAACTCTCATATTGTGATAAATATAAACGTACAATGATATCACACCTAATCAATAACTATTATTGAATAATTTATTTATCGTATTATTCTGAAGGGAGTGAAATATTGAGACTAGTAATTACCGGGTAATGAGTTGTGAATACTGAATGTTGAGTACTAACCGACTGCTTCTGTATAATTGTAAGTTGTAATTTTAATTATCATAATAATATTTAAAAACATTTTCTTGAAGAAAACCTGCTCTTGACTAATTAAAACCATTAAATATATGTATGCACATTTCTTAAAATAGGTAATACTATTTAATCCAGTGAAGCACGATGACCAAAGTTTCTTTTTCAACATTGGCGTATTGTAAGATAGTAGCACATGCTGCCAAATATCCTCATTGTGAGGTAAATGGCCTATTAATTGCTGATACACTTAATAAAGGTGATAAGTTGGTAATAGTTGATACTGTTCCATTATTCCATCAATGTCTCCATGTTTCACCAATGTCTGAGATTGCTTTAATGCAAATTGATCAATCAGCTAGTACATGCAACATGTACATTGCTGGTTACTATTTGGCCAATGAGACATTAGACGATTTAAGGTAGATGTATAAGTTTTAATATTCTCATTTATTGCATTAGTGATATAATAATTAACTTATTCTTATTCTTCTCCCTTGCTTTTCTCCTAACTACTTGAGGTCAGCCACATAATAATTGATTTATTAAATCTAAAATAATTTAGATATTTAGTTCAGAATTTCTTCTATGCATGTATGTATTAAAAAATGGTTTGAATTTAAATAAGCTTGAAATTTAATCATTGATCTCTATACAATATTTAAATTAACAAAAAATAATAATAGAACATTTATTTTATTTTTAAAGTTTGTATTTTGTTACCCAAGTCATACAAATTTGATTAAATTAAAAAAATATATTTTTCCTATATTCATAAACAAGCAATATACTTATTATATATATTTTAGTTATCCAGTTTTATCACTATCCAATTTTAGTTTATAAAAATTTAATGATGCATATAATTATGGTTATAGTTATGATAAACCAGCTCATAAAATTATGGACAAGATAGCTGAACATGAGACAGATGTCTGTATGGTAGTGGTTAGTTTATTAAAAAAATAAAATAAAAATATTTTTTCATGATTGATATTTAAATTAAATATTTTAGATCAACAATCGACTTATGGAATTAAATCAAAAAGAAAGTGCTTTAATAGTACACACACAAGATGATGGCAAATGGAAACGATTAAACAACTCCAAGTATGAATAGTGGTATTAAAATTTTAAAATAACATTTAAAACTAATTATTTTTATACATTATTTAGTATCCAAGTAGAAAATGTTACTTTAGCTGCGGCATCTGCTGTATTACAACAACAGTTATACAATAATTTGATTGATTTCGACAATCATTTGGATAATTTATCTTTAGATTGGCTTAATACAGAATTTTCCAATTGGGTGGAAAAAACATCTGGACACGATACTGGACGAAGATTGATGATTAATAAATCAGTTTCTTGACAATTTGATTGGGATGAAGGGATGAAACAAATAAAATTCTAATATATTTGAATTTAAATGAGTTTTTAGAAGTTTAATTTAATTGTCAACCTATGATAATTAGTTTTCTATTGATTATTTATTATTTAAAATGGAAATTATATAAACTTTATTGTCTTAAAACCTTCTAATTATAGAATAATACTTTTACAGATATTTCAAATACTAAGTAATTTATTAATTTAATTATGTATGCAAATAAATTACTGAATCATTTTTGTAATATTTTTTTGTTGTTCTAAAAATTGTGTTTTGATGAAGCTGCTTTTTTTTTTAATTTAATGTGGGATTATAAAATAATTTGATTAATATAATTTATCTATACAAGTTGTTATTATATTTATTATAAAATTTATATTTATTAAATTAGTACAAACGTATTGCACATAATTACATATTTAAAATAATATATATGTAGTAATATCTACATAAGTTTGAACTGTAATCATTGACATAATATAATTTAAGTTCATTTCAGTATTAGAAGATATCCTATTTATCATCTAACTTATCAACCACAAAATATTAAATTATTATTACTTCATACTATTACCATTGATTATAAATACTATGTATTTTGTATTTATAATCAATGCTATTACTTAACATATGATCCTAGTTCCAACTACAAATTTGTAGTTTTAACCAGTGCATATAATATTTTACAACAGACTTTGTAAGGTATTTCATGCATACTATTTATCAGCTTATAAGAAATATATATAATATTGATAAATTTTACTTAGGGATTTATATTTAAATTTGATGTTAATGTTATTTTTAATTAAATACTTTTTACAATATGTTAACTATTGAAAATTATGTAAAAATGTTGCATTTGTTTAAAATGATTGAAGTAAATTAGTTAAAGAACCGGATGGTCCTCGCTCTGCTGTACACTTGGGGGTGAAGTGCGACTCTTCATAGGATAGGTCATTATAATGGATTTGTTAAATTTGAATTCAATGATAGGTATCATTGTATATGAAAAACGATTCTGAACGGAGATGATATGTTTGTCTAGAATATAATACAATGTTATTTATAAATATTGTATAAGTATATTTTATTTTTAAACGAAAAATTTAGAAAAATCGAAAATTTAAATTGTCTATAAATAAGTCAAAATATGTCAAAATACTTTGAAATTTTAACCATGTATAGAAAACGTCAATATAAAGATTTAATGATAATTTCAAGTTGTTGCGGTTTTTCGTTTTTGAGTTAGGGCATTTTAAAAAAACCGATACCATTTGTCAGTCTAGAATATTATACATTATATTATATTTTACATGTAATTTTATGTCAATATTCGCTGTTCAAACGCTTATAAAAAAAAATTGTGCCTATGGATTTTAATAATTTTTGAATGAAATTAAGAACTACTTCTGTGGAATCTTCGATTAAATTTTCAAGTATTTTGTAGTAGCCAAATTTTTTTTATCACCGATTATAAAAATAAAATGTAAAAAATCGAATATTTTAAATGCCTATTAGTGGCTTAAAAATCAATATAATATTTTGAAAAAAATATTGCATAAAAGAAATATCAATCTTAACAGCTGGTAGAAGTTTCAAAAATCTGCGACTTATACTTTTTGAATTATAACAAATATTTAAAATCGTTTGAGAATAAATCGCTATTTTATGCAATTTCGTAAATATTTTTTTTTTTTTTTTTACATTTATTTAGAAAATATACAATCTGTAAGTGTTGGTCGCCGATATAGCTCCTACAATTTCGGCGGTTGGCTATATCCACTTGCGGCGTTAGGGATTCGGGTCACCAAATGAATACACAATACTTATAAATACAATTAACCACGTATGTGTGTGTACATTCATACAAATACAATAATAATAATATATCAACGTCGTGACGTGATTATATATAATACATAAAAAGGCTCTACCTAGCGGGCGCCCCAATATATATAGATTTAAGAATACTGAATAATACACAATAATAATAATACAATTTCAGACCAATATGGTCGATCATACAAAGTATAAATATATAGTTACAATGATTATGATATAATAATCGATAAATTAAGAATGAATACAAATCAATATTGAATGGCAATAAGTGACGGCAACGGGTGGTACACTTCCCAGGCAGACAGGTCACGGGACAGGAAGCTTCAGGGCTAATGGCGAAAGATGAATTTGAATGACCGTGACTCCAGCACCGCTCACGCGGTACACAACCGTGCGATCTCCGCAGAGAATAATACGTACGTGTATATGTGTATACTAGTCGTATAATAGAGAGTATAAGATATACTGCGACCGATCACCAGGTGGCACGTGGTAGAAATTATAATAATAAGACACACATTGGCCAAAATGAGAACCAAGCACGCTGGCGTAACCGGCGGGAGCTGAGGAAAACGGTCCGTCAGTCTCAACTGCGGAAAACAGACAGCGACGGCTGGCGAATCTGCCTTAGCTCGCGACGAGTTGTCTACCGATGTAGGAGGGGTAGGGTGCTCGGTGAACTTCAACGCCGACGGCACGATAGCACCCGCCGATAATATCGGCGCGACGTGAAGTTGTTCCGATGTTCGAACAGTAAGGTTATTTACAATAAGCATATGTGCGGTATTTATGTGATTTTAACGTGAGTTAACATGATTTTAAGGAACTACCTAACAGTAGTACTTATGGCTTGAGGGATTTTATGTGGGTAATGAGAGTTATTGTTTTTTTTTTTTTTTAATTATGTTATTGCTAGGTCTCTGCACCAGTTTCTTTTCAGCTCTTGGCGGGTCACCAGGTATGTTGATAGAGTCGAGGGCAAGGATCAGAGGGTTTGGGTGGTTTGCTAGACGGGAGCGGAATAATTTGTAGGAAGATTTTGCTACCTCTGGAACTGTTTGGATGTTTAAATCAGTGTGAAGTGTGTGATTTGAGATGTAAAAAGGTGCTTTTGTAATCATTCGTAATGTTATGGATTGAAAACGTTGTATTTGATTGATATTTGACTTCTTAGCAGAACCCCATAGTTGGATTCCATATGCCCACATCGGTTTTAGCAGAGTTTTGTATAATAGGAGTTTGTTTTTAAGGCTAATTGTGGAATTTTTACCGAGGAGCATATGGAGGGATTTTCGTCTGATGTTTAATTGGATTCGTTTTTTTTTTTAAGTGTTCGGCCCAGGTTAAACGTTTATCTAGTATTAGACCTAGGTAACGTACGTTAGATGTTTGAGGAATGATTTTATTGTTTAGAGTTACTGGGGGAATTGTATTTTGTTTGAGACTAAATGTGATGTGCGAGGATTTTTCATTGTTGATTTTTATTCTCCATTTGGAATACCACGGTTCCATCAAATTAAGGTGGGTTTGTAGATGTTAGGAGGCAGTTTGTGGGCTATCGTGCGAGGTGAAGATAATTTTATCGTCTGCAAATTCAGCAACATTGGTCTGAGGGGTGTTAGGTTGGTCCGCTGTGTATATAATTGGAGACGAAATAGCCCCTTGTGGGACACCAGCTAGGATAGGAGATAAGTTTGAGAAGACTGGTCCTACCTGTGCAACGAAATTACGATTTTCTAAGTACGACTTAAAAAATAAGAAATAAGGGGAAGGGAGAATCGCTTTTAGTTTAAATAAAAGGCCGGAATGCCATACCTTATCAAATGCCTGGGCAACGTCTAATAATACGGCGGAGCAGTATAGTTTTTTTTTCCAATGCATAAGAAATAGAGTCTGTTATACGGTGTATTTGGTGTAAAGTCGAATGTTTGTTCCGGAAGCCAAATTGCGTGTTGGGAATTATTTTTTTGTCATTTATGATTTTTGAGATACGTTTAAGTATTAATTTTTCAGTTAATTTTGAAAAGAAAGGCAAAAGGCTAATAGGACGGTAGGATGATGCAATGTCTGGAGGCTTGCCTGGTTTTGGAATTAAGATTATTACTGATACTTTCCATTGAAGAGGAAAATAGGAAAGTCTTAGTACGGAGTTTAATATGTGAGATAAGTGGATCAACGCTTTTTTTTAAAGTTCTCGAGCTAGTTCTGCTGTAATTAAATCTATGCCGGGTGCTTTTTTAAATGGGAAGGATTTTATTAAGTGTTGGATTTCACCTGGAGAAAAAGGTTTTGGAGCAAGATATAATGGCAAGGGAGAAGTTAATGAATTTTCTATATTTTGTGTGTGCGTATAATTTTCTAAATCAGAGTGAGGTTGGAAGACTTCTGCGAGATGAGCACGAAAAATTTCTGCTTTTTCATTATCCGATTTACACCAAGTTCCATTTGTAGTTTTCAAAGGGTTTGCGTTATTTGTTGCTTGAGACAATTTCGAGTGGCCCTCCATAAGGATCCGTCTTTTAAGGTGAGTGATGTGATCCAATTGCTATATGAGTCATTTCTTATTTGTGATAATTTTCGTTTAAGAGTTTGTGTAAGGTTGTTGTAATAATTTTTATCCGAGGGAAGTCTGGTACGTTGCCAGCGGGATCTAGCACGGCGTTTGTGCGCTATGAGCTCACGGATGTGGGTGGGTATCAAGAGTGAGTAAGAACTGTGTTTTTGAGTTTTGTTCGACGCATCCCATGCTGCAGATTGGATGTTTTCAGTGAAGTGTGACACCGCATCTTCGATGTCGTCTGGTGATTTTAGACGAGTGTTTAGGTTTATTTTTTGATCGATGGTTTTACGAAATTTGTCCCAGTTCATTAGGCCGTTTATTAGAGTGGATTTAGTATTTTGGTATGAAGGTAGTGCATCAATAGATAGAAGAACTGGAGAGTGGTCAGAACATGGGTCTAGTAAATTTTGAATTTGATGATTGATGTTGTTTGGGATTTTTATTACAAATATATCTAAGATGTCTGGACGTTTTCTAGGGGATGTTGGCCAGTAGATTGGGTTGGAAGGTGTTATTGTAGAGTAGTGGTTCGAGTTAATGATTTGGAGTAAGGCGTGTCCTTTAGGGTTTGTGGAATGGCAGCCCCAAATTTGATTTTTTGCATTTAAGTCACCTCCTACGATAAAGTAGTGTCCGAGAGAATTAAAGAATGTTTCGTATTGTGGTGGTGTGATTTTGTGTTTAGTGGGACAATAAACTGCTGCGATTTTGATTGGTACATGATTTAAGTTAATATTTATTAATGCTGCTTGGAGGAAATCCTTATTTATTTTAGGAAGAGGAGTAAATTGTAATGTCGATTTGATAAGAATTGCGGCGCCAGCGTAGGCAGTGTTATCAGGATGGTTTGAGGAAATTAGGGTATAGCCTGGAATTTTAAATTTTGTATTGGGAGTAAAATGTGTTTCCGAAATAAGGGCTAAGTCGATTCTTTTATCATTTAAAGTAATGATTAGTTCGTTTTTGTGGTTTTGTAATCCGTTGGCGTTCCATAGTAGGATGACTAAAGATGAATTAGTGAGAGAATTATTTGGCATTCTGAGCGAGTAGGCGATCGAGAACTGTAGTGAGAAGGGATAGCAAAGGGTTTATCAGTGCTTTGAATTCATTTATGAAGTTTGAGAGAGTCGCGTTTTCATTATTATTAGACGCATTAGGATTTTGGTCAGATGTGACCTGAGCATAAGATCGAGTTTGGTATGGAGTAGGGTTTGATTGTGTAGGTTGCTGTTGGGTAGTTTTACATTCATTATTATTTATACTTACATTCCTTATGACAGTTGAGTTTGAGCTGGTGAAGTTTGGTTTGAGATTATTTGTGGTTGGTTTGCGGGAACGTTGGAGCTGCTTATACACTTGGCATCCTTTGTAGTTTGCTGGGTGGTCACATTGGCACAGGGCACATTTGGCTGGAGTCTCGTATGATTTGGTACAGTTGCTGGTTGGATGATTTTCACCGCAGCGGACACATCTAGGGTGATATGAACAGTATTTTTTTGAGTGGCCGTAGTTCTGACAATTTTGACATTGAATGATATCTCTTCGTTTGTGTGGCTCCTCTATTTTTACTTTGGTATGGAGTAGGGATGTTATATTAAATATATCGTTATTGATTGGGGCTGGTTCTAGGTCAACAAAAAACATTGGCAGTTTGTCTTTCGTTATTTTCTTGAGTACATTAGTTACTTGTCGGACCGAAAAGCCTATTTCTTCAACGGCTATTCCTATTTCGTCTGTCGGTGTCGATGGATGTAGGTTCCGGATAACTATTCGGAAGGCTTTATCCTCTTGGGGTTGGTATGTGTGGTATTGCGCATTTTTATCTTTCAGAAAATGTATTAATTTACGGTATGACTCTGGTTCGGTAGTTTGTATTTTTAGATCGTTTGTTGACGATTTGAAGGAGAAATTTTCTGAACCAATTAGCTTTATTAATTGGTTGCGAAGTTCGACAAAATCTAATACACCTCGGACAAATACTGGAGGTGGGAGTTTGATTTTATTACTAGGTGAGTCATCAGTGATTTCTGTTACGTTTCTTTGGGAATAGTGTGAAGTATTTTCGTTATTTTCGTTCTCTGTAGCGAGCGGCGAGCATCTGTTAGCCGTTATAAAAATAGATTTATTTTTTTTAGGTTCTGGGTTATCGGTAGATGAGAGGTTTCTTTTGGATGTAGATCCCGTGGGTAATATTACTTGGGATTCATTCATTTCTACTGATGAATTAAATACGTCACTTGATGCACTCTGTATACGGCTTTTTGTAGGGCTATTTTGAAATGTAGATAGACTGGGTATTGATTGACTTGATTTACTTTGGTTTGTTTTTGTTGATAGGTGGTTTCGGAGCTATTGTATGTATAGATAGTTAATGACACTGCGACGCGATAACGGTGTAGACTAATGACCGCCAGCTGTCCGATAGCCGGTGTGGTCGTGTGAGTAGATAATTGGCAATTTAGTAATTATAATTCTTAATTTTTTTAAATTATCGACAAAGTTTAGATTTTTCGATGTGTTTAAGAACAGTTTAATGTAGAGATTTTCATTACGCATTCAATGGTGTAAAATGAAAATTTTTTTATTTCATTTTGGTTTAAGTAACACGGATTTATACGGAGCGATGTACAGAACACGTGTGTAGTGAACGGTGTACGCGACGCGACTGCCGTAAATATTTAAATTTCAAACAGTCATAAAATTTTTTCCTCTAAGTCTGGTAGAAATTTTTTTAAAGAATGTTGAAGAATATCTTATAGATAACCTAGTGTGAAAAAAGATTTTTTTTTTATCAGTTAAGGAACAACTTATAAGAAACCTTGTATTAAATTTTCAAGATTTTCTGGCCGGCCAAAAAAATTTTATAGTTATTTTAAAAAAAAAAAATTAAAAAACTTTAAAATTTAAATTGTCTATAAATAGCTTAATAAAAGTCAAAATACTTTGAAAATTTAACGGTGTATAGAGAACGCTAATCTAAACATTTAGTGAAAATTTCAAGTATTTACATTGATTAGTTTTTGAGTTATAGCAAAATAAAAAATTTGATTTTGTCGAAAACTGGTTTTGCGTAAAAACTCCCGTTTTTCCCTTATTTTTTTAGGGTTTTTCCCGTCGCATTTAAAAAATATTGAAAATTTTTACTTTTGACCCCCCCCCAAAGTACCAACTAGATTCACTTTCCTTTCAGAAAAGTTGCTACATAAGCAAATCGAAGCATTTTTACTGCCAAAAAAGGTGTCGTCAGACACAAAAATAAAAAAAATAAAAAAAAAATAAATAAAAAAAACACACATCATTGTAAAACCAATAGATTCCATCACTCCGTTCAGAATCTAAAACATCTTTTAATTTAAGAGTAAGAAATGAGATTTATAAAATCTGTACAAACAAAAATTGCTGTTTTGTAGAACCGTTAAAAAACGAAATAACTTCCTTCAATATGCTGATGGTATTTCTAAATTTAATGGTATTTCTAAATTTAATGGTATTTCTTTTAATAGAAACTACTTGAGATGAATAAGAAAGATAAATATTTAACACACTATTGAAACATGGACATTATAATACCATTATAATAGCCATTGGACATTCTTTTAAATTGTAATTATAATACCAATATCTTTTAAAATAATTTTATTCCATTCATAAGTTTTTACACATACACAAAAATTTAATTTGAATTCAAAGTCTTTTAAAATATCTAATACAATTTGACCAATAGCAAGTTCTGTTAGTTTTGATTCTTCCGATGTAATAAATTAAATGAATCGTTCATATTTTTCTATCATATACATATATTATTAATAAGCCGAGTTTTTCGACATTGAATATAATAGCAAACACTTCAGCTTTTTTTATTTGTTCAATAACTTGGCCATATAAAAATAGATGTACATATATGTATATTATTATTCTTTCAATTATAAATATATTACATCTTTAATCGTGGTCTATGGTAAGAAACAACCGCAGATATAGATAAGATAATCTTAGTTCTAAACATGAACATATATACTGTTAGCTAAGTTCTAACAGTAAATATGTTCATGTTCTAAGCATATATTATCTTAATTCACGGCTTTCCTATTTAAAGCCGTGTCTTAAATCAAGTTATTTTATCTATATCTGTGGAAACAACATTTGTTTAATATCTTTGAGACTTATTCTTGTATCATATTTTTTGTTATCAAATTATTTAAATGATTCCTTAACACAATATCATCATTCCCGCCACTACGGTCTTAGAAAAATCTACCTGACACCGTAATATTAAATTGTATATTTAAACGAAACTGTGGAACTAATCATCTTATAATTTCATGTATCTTAACAGAATTACTTTATTTTTACGGTCAAGATAAAAGGTAAGAATTTGTTCCCTTCATAGGCGTGCGCAGGAATTTTTCACAGGGTGTGCAGAATTATTTTAGTAGGGTTTACTTGACTTATTATAAATCAGTAAAATAAATATTGCCTCTATATTATAATAATTAGCTTGTAATAAATTTAAATTTTAAAATTAAACAATATTATTAGTTTATATATTACATATTATTATTTATAACATATAAAACTAAATTTACTTAATATACAAAACATTTACTTTTATAATGGTAATCTTCTTTGGATTGGTGTTTGATTGATCTTGTACCAGAATTCGTAGTTAAATCTTTGATAACAGTCATGAACATAATACCACAATAGATATTAGATATATTATTATTATTATTAGATATTTCGTTATCCCGATGAATGGAGTATCTATAATTATTATTTGTGTAATTGTGTATTATACGTAATAATGTTAAACATTTATATTTGTATATTTTAATATGATACAGAACAAATTATACCCACTCTCAATAATCAGTTTTAAATAATTAAACAATATTTCATCAACAAATTAAAGTAGTCACAAATTTTTGCAGGGTGTGCAGCTGCACACCCCGTGTGCATGCCTATGGTTCCCTTATATGTTTTTGTAAACATTTGTGTTAATTTTAATTTTTCATAAACATTTATTTTATTTTATTTCAGTTTAAAAATTTTGGAATCTGTTATTTTTCATTGTGTTCTCATTTCTAAGTATTATTGATAATTGTTTTGAATCGCTAAATGTGTAGTAAGTCATTGGTAATGGACGATCCTGAAAATTTCAAAATTCTTGTTGCAACAGATATACATTTGGGTTTTGAAGAAAAAAATTTGATTAGAGGTGAGAAATTATAAAATTATTAATTTTATATTAAATATAATAATTAAAAAATAGTCAACAATATTTAATAACATTATATTTATGTTTATATATTAGTATATTTTGAAAGTTACAAATTACAATTTATATTATGAGTATTAAATGAAGAGTAATTTATTACATTTCGCTTTGATATTTTGTAAAATCTTAGCTATAAAACTGCCTAATAAAATTTCACTATTATTATTCCTATGGAGTTACATTTTTTTTCTTTCATTTTTATGTATTTGTTATACAAATATGTAATTGTATTTAGTATTAGATAATCTATGCTATATGTTGTTGTAAAGTTGGTGAGATTGTAAAGGGTAATCTCTAGAACTACTAAACCGATTTTGAAAATTCTTTTACCAATAGAAAGCCACAGTTTTTGTGAGTTTCGTAGGCTATATATTAACCCTAAAAATGAAAAGAATTTTTGATAAACATGACTTAAAAATTTAAATAATTTTTTTATTATAAAATACTACTTTTTATGACTTAAATTTAAAAGTTAGACATATGCTGTTGTTGATTTTTTTGTAGGCATTATCAAACTCTACAACTTTTTTCTAAAACTCTACCATATACAACAACAATTAAGTAAATAGCATCAAATATTGAATCTTGGAAAAGGAAAAATTAGCTGTCCTAACACCATTAGTACTAACAATGGCATTAAATTTGATGATAGATTAGGTCACATATTACATAGGTTAACATCTGATTGACGCAATATATCCTGTTGAAAATTTATTGAAAAGAGATTATCATTGGTATTGTTCTAAGGCAATAGTGTCACCCAGAAACGATACAGTGAATGAGATAAATAAAGCAATTTTAGAAAAAAATTCTGGTTAAGTCAAATACTATAAGTCTATTGACATGATGTTTAATATTGAGGTAGTGCACTATCCTCAAGAATTTATAAATTCTTTGGGCTATTCTAGCTTACCTCCTCAAGACCTTATGTTAAAAGTTAACATTCCTATCATGCTATTAAAAAAATTGAGCCCACCCCCAACATGTGTAATGGCACAAGGCTGTTTATAACTGAGTTGCGGGAAAATATAATCGTAGCGACCATTCTCACAGGGCCAGCAGTGAGACAATTTGCTTATATTTTGCAGATACCTATAATTCTGACAGATTTACTCATACCACTTAAAAAGCTACAGTATCTCGTCAAGATTTCTTTTATCCTTACTATTAATAAGTCCCAGGGCCAAAGATTCTTTTTGGTAGGAATTGACCTAAGAAAGCAGTGTTTTCCCCATGGGCTGTTATTTGCTTATCTTGGGTTGAAACACCTGAAAGACAATATATTTTGGTTTCAAATAATAACATTATATTTAGAAGTTTTAAATAATTAAAATATAATTATATAAAATAAAATATATTTATTCAATCATAATAATTTCATTTACTTATTTGAAACCTAGTAATATAGCCAAATTGGTATGTAAATATGTATATACATTTGCAGTAAAAATATAACCTTCGTTTTGGCAGTCAGAAATTAATCAAAGCATTCAGTATTAATCGAACTATACACATAATTTCATCACGAGTAAAAATGTTTACTTCCCAACAAAGTGGACAACATGGGTCACCTAGTACATTATTACTCGAAAATTATAAATAACCATAATATAAAATATTTTATGTTTTTGTCTTAGCTGATGATACATTCAATACATTTGAAGAGGTGTTACAATTAGCAGTTAAACATAATGTTGATTTTATCTTGTTGGCTGGTGATTTATTTCATGTCAACCAACCTTCAGTAACATGTATAGAACGATGTATTTCATTGCTACGTACTCATTGTTTGGGCGACAAGTAAGTATTATACAAAAAAATTTTCAAGCTATAAAATTTACCTACTTTATAAAACTTTATAACACTGTATAAAATATTAAACAATTATATATTTAAATTAGTAAATTTTTTATTATCAAACTATATGTTAAATAAATGTAAAAATAATAAATTATAGAACACAACTGTACTATTAACTATTAAGTATAAAATCATTTACCATACACAAGCAATAATGATAAATTATTGGTTATAAAAATTAGGTTTATTCATATGTTTCTAATATAAAATACTAGAGTTGAAATAACTCACTTATTGTGTAGTCATTATATAACAACTAACTTATTTAATGGCCAAGTGTACAAACTTCAAATAAATTATTATTTACTATCAAATGAATTGTTATTGGAAAAAAAACTGATCAATTCAGGTTTTTGTCAATTAGTCAACTTAGTTATTTATTTTATTTATTTTTATATTTAATAAATATAGACCAATAAATATGGAATTTGTAAGTGATCAAGCTGAAATATTTAAACATTGTAATCATCCTGTAGTTAATTTTGAAGATCAAAACTTAAATGTTTCTATTCCTGTTTTCTCAATTCATGGAAATCATGATGATCCATGTGGTAAAGTATTTTATTTTCAAGTTTTTAATTTTTTCAACATTTTTGATAACTAACAACTCTTTTTTAGGTTATAGAGAAATATCTTGCATGGACCTTTTAAGTTCAGTGGGTTTAATTAATTATTTTGGAAAACAAACTAATCTTCAAGAACTTAAAATAGCTCCTATACTTTTACAAAAAGGGTCAAATAAAATTGCTCTTTATGGTTTGAGTCATATCCGTGATGAAAGATTGGAACGGCTTTTTAGAGATAGAAAAGTACGAATGTATCGTCCACAAGAAAATGCAGATCAGTGGTTTAGCATATTTGTATGTCATCAAAATCGTGAAAAGCGACCCGGTACCAAACATTTATCTGAAAATGTTATTCCAGACTATATTAAACTTACTATTTGGGGACATGAACACAAGTGTTTAATTGACCCAGTTCAAAGTCGATCTGGTTATATTAGCCAACCAGGTAAAACCAGTTAACACTAATGGTAGATTATATTTTATGAATCTTTTAAACATTGGTATTATAATATAATTTTAATTATTTCATTATCAGGCAGTACAGTAGCAACATCTATGTGTGAAGGAGAATCTGGTAGTAAATATGTTGGATTACTAACAATCAAAGGTCTTACATTTAATATGGAACCATTAGAACTGAAAACAGTTAGACAGATGCATTTTGAAACAATAAAACTATCAGAGTGTGATGAAGATGTTAGTAATTCAAAAAAAACTCGGGAGTTCCTAAGACGAAAAATTGAAAATATCTTACTGGATCTAACTCTCAAACGTAGTGGTATATCCTTTAAAATTTTTCATTATTATTAAATATTTTAATGCTTAATATTATATTTTATAGATTAATAATAAAATTTACATGGATTGAAAAGAAAAATTTACATGTTATTACTTTATACTTTATAATTTATTTTTAATTTAATTCATAAAAAAAAAAGTCTAAAAACATTTCATACCATCTCTAATTCTTAAAACATTTACTTCTTTTTGCCATTTTTCAATTACTGATCATTGAACTTAATATTAACTCAGATTATATAGTATTAGTCCTATGAAAAATAAATTGCTGCGTAAATACATATTTTGTCTATTTACATTTAAATACAAAATAAACCTAAATAAATTTTTATACTTTTTATTTTTAACATTTATGACAAGCCTTTGAATATAAATGGTTTTTCTTTTTTTGTTCTTTAAATTATAATAAAACACCTTCCTTTAATCTAATATTTTACATATTAAGTGTATAGTCATTTTTGACTTAATATTTTAAATAATATAACACAGATTAATTTTAAAAATATTTATCAATTATATTTAGGTCACCCTAAACAACCAATATTGCCATTAATAAGACTGAGAATTGAATATACTAGTGAAACTCAACACTTTAATGGAATTCAGTTTGGTCAAGAATATCAAGACCGTGTTGCTAATTCAAATAGTATGATATTATTAAGAATGGAGAAGAAAAATATTGAAAAAAAACCTAGGTGTATTGATGATGATGTTCTTGAAAATATTGTGAATGATGAAGAAGTAATGTAAATTTGTATTATTATGTATCAATTAAATTAATTATTTTTGAAATTTAGACAGAGAAAATTGAACATATTGTAGATCAATATTTTAGAACTACTTCTGACGTGGACAAACAATTAGAATTATTATCTGTTAATGGTATGGCTGAAGCAGTTGATTGGGTTGTAAATAAATCATTTTCAGAGGCCATAAGTACTGTTGTAAAGTAAGTGTTTACTCACTAAATTTAATAATAAAAGAGTAAAAACACATTTAAAACTCTACTTTAGATATTAGTTTTATATTTATACATCAATTTGATTATATTTAAACATATTTTTTATTTACTGTAAAATGTAAATTATATTGGTGTATTATATTAAAGATTAACATGTTAAGCACATAAAAATAGAGTACTAATATAGGTTACAGTATATGTTTAAATATTAAAAAATTAATACATTTATGTTATTGAATTATTTTTATAAACAAAATTAACTATAATATAATTTAAAATTTTTATAAAGGTGAAAATTATTGTATCAATACTTAAAATACTCATAATTGAAAACATTCATATATATTATCTAATTAATGATACCCCCCTCCATCATTGTAAAACCCCATTCAGAATCACAAATATAGAAAACTTTTAAAAAGTATTTATTAATATTTATTTGAATTTCTAGATCTCTAAAGTTACCTATCAAACAAATAAGGTTTTCAAAATTATATATGATAATTTGTGATTATATATTATATTAATTGTCATTAAACCAAGCCATATATAATGATTTTTTATTGTTTTGAAATTTATACAAAGGATACAACCACAACTAAGAATTTAAACTTGAATCTGTATAATATTTCAATTATAATTCAGTCCCAAAGTCATGTGGTTTTTTATTTTTTGGATTTTAATTTAATTATTAAAAATTATCAAAAAATGTCATGATTTGAATATTTTTCTTTAGTCTGAAGTATATTCTACTAAATTTTTTATCCATCTATGATTTTTAATCAATAACTAAAGTGATTTGTGCTTTTTATATAATTTTGTTTTCCAAATAAATAAAAAATTAAAATATCTTTTACAAGTTGTCATTATCTTATTTCCAGCTATATAGGGTAGGTAGAATTTAAGTGATATAAATAAAATATTTTTTTTATATTCTAATATGTTATTTTAATAATTTCAGACATCAAATGAAAAAAGTAAAAGATTATGTGACTAAACAAGATGATATCAGCGAAGAAAATATATCAGAATACATTACTAGTTATCATAATGCTCAAATTCAAAAATCTAAAGATGAAGCTCATGATGTATTATACTAACATTTTTATAAAAAATAGTGTATATAATAATATTTAATGCTATTTTTATATTTATTATAGGTCCGTGAAGTATTGAGTTCCCAAATAGGAACTGATATTGCTACTCAATCAAATGTAACTCAACATAATTCTGATAATGAATCTATAAAGTCTGAATCAAATGACGAACAAGAAAATCTTTTATCATCTAGAAATACATCTAGTACTAGAAGTCGGGGAGGAAGAGGTCGTGCCGGTAGAGCTTCTAAAAATTCTACTAGATCTAAGGGCAGAGGAAGAGGAAATAAACTTAGTTTTTAAGAACAATTTTCTCGATTTAAATTTAAACTATCTTATTTTGTGTAAATAATTATGTTATACCTGTAAACCGTTTTTACAGTTTTCTATTTTGAATAGTTTTCCTGGAAAGTATGTAACAAAATTTAACGATTACTTATAAAATAGTAATTGTAAAATTAAAATTCTTAGTATATTTTGATGTAGTTATTATTATTTGATAAAAATATAAACTGGTATTTTATATTTCTAAACACAAAAGAAATGGTAAAAATCTTATATTTCCAATTACTTATTTCTGTTTATTGAAGTTATAATAAGTGATTTTTTTCATAAATTTAATTTAATTCTAAATACATATATAAATAAAAACATATGTATCTTAATATATATAAAAATTTTAAATATACAAAATTACAAAATGTATGTATAATAATAATTTTTTTTTCTTATACTCCAAAAAATACTAATTATCAAGTTAGGTTACATTAATCGTCCAAAAGAAATTTCAAAGTTATAATTGTTGGGCAAGAAAGCTAAAAAAAAATATATGTTGGAATATCCATGATCAAAAATTAATAAATGTTGACAAATTACTAAACAGCTTGAGTAGCTGATTTGTCAGTGAAAATGCGTTTTATAAATTTATAAATTTATGACTTGCCAATTACAATATTTAAAATTAATAGAAAGTACGGTATTTGTTTAGTATGTGACCTACCTGTATTTCTGGGTGTAGTGTGTAACCTACCAAGACGATTATCTATATTATAGATATAGACAATCTATACTTGCTTATCTTTATAGTTATTTACTACATATCTACTATATAGTATATTTACTGGTTTTTACCAATAGATATTTTGTCATTCTAACATTATCGACAACATTGTCAGTAGGTGTTCTGTCGTCAATCCGATATCGCGTGTTTAAAACTAAAATGTTGGCACAAATAGTGTATAGCCAAACATAATTTAATTTTAAGCATTTTTTTTTATACTGACATTCTGTAATAATAAAATAACCTAATTATATCATTTTTAATTGTAACTGTTTTTAAATTAATTTTGACTGATACCTATTGAATATAATCCGTAATCTGTAATAATAAAATAACGCCTAATTATATAATTTTTAATTTGAGTGTTTTTAAATTAATTATCGGATCTGTAGATCACGTATACAAAACGATCACCCTATACGGTAGGTCACATACTAAATGAATACCGAAAGTACAAAACAAATTTGATTAAACTAAGTAATTATACACAGGGAGGTGTTACAGGTGTAGTAGACCCTTTCCAGCTGAAGCATACTTATGTCTTATAAAGATACATTGATACGTTGACAGGCAGAAGTAGAGAATTAGCAGAAGTATTGAAGAGAAGGAAAGTTAATATTTGTTGTGTACAGGAAACTAAGTGGAAAGGAGAGAAAGCAAAAGAAATAGGAGAGGGCTATAAGGTAATATATTCAGGTAGGACTAGTACTAGGAATGGCGTTAGAGTAATATTGGATGGTGAGATGAAAATTAAGGTAGTCGACGTAGGAAGGAAAAGTGATAGAATTATTACGGTAAAATTGGTATTTGAGGAGAAAGTATTAAGCGTAGTAAGTGCGTATGCACCACAAGTAGGATGCGAAGAAAGCGAAAAGGAAGAGTTTTGGCGAGAGATGGATGAGGTGATGCAAGGAATACCAGGAAATAAGGATGCTGTGATTGGTGGTGATATGAATGGTCACGTAGGGTGTGAGAGAGTAGGGTATGAAAGAATGCATGGAGGGCATGGTTTTGGCGAGAGGAATGAGGCTGGAGAAAAAGTTTTGAATTTTTCAGAAACGTATGAGCTTGCAGTAATCAATACATATTTTAGGAAAAGAGAAGAGCATTATATAACATACAAGAGTGGAAGAAATAGATCGCAGATTTATTATTTTATGTGGAGGAGAGACAATATAAAAAGAGTAAAGGATTGTAAAGTAATTCCTGGAGAGAGTGTGATAACACAACATAGGTTGATGATAATGGAAGTATGGTGTAGTGGAAAAAAGATGAACAAAAGAAGGAAGACAGGAAAGGAGATCAGAATTAGGTGATGGAAATTAATAGGAAACAAAGAGAAGGAGTTTATAAAGAAATTAAAAGAAAAAGCTGTGTGGAATGTTGAGGGAGACATAAATGAGGTTTGGAGAAGGATGGTCACTTGTGTTAAGAGCATAGTTAAAGAGGTTGTTGGTGAAACCAAAAGTAGTTTACCAGAAGACAAGGAAACGTGGTGGTGGGATAAGGTGATTCAGTGAGTAGTTGCGAGTAAGAAAAAGCAATTTAAGGTATGGCAGAAAAGCAGGAAGAGAGAAGATTGGATAGAGTATAAAAATGTAAGTAAAATAGTGAAGAGTGCGGTAAGCAAAGCGAAGCTTAATAGATATGATGAGTAATATGAGCGGCTAAGAACACAGGAAGGAGAAAAAGAAATTTATAGACTGGCGAAGGTGAGAGAAAAGCGATCCAAGGATTTCCAAGATATCTGGTGTATAAAAAATGAGGATAAGAGAGTTTTAACAAAGGATGAGGATGTGAAAAAAAGATGGAAAGAATATTTTGATAAATTACTGAACGAGGAGTATCCAAAAGAAGCTTTAGAGAGTATTTCATGGAATGAAGGATTGATTGGTCTAGTGGGTGAGGAGGAAGTGAGAGATGCGGTGAAGGCGATGATAAAGAAAAAAGCGGTAGGACCAGACGGAGTACCTGTAGAGGTGTGGAAAATGTTAGGGGATGTAAGCATTGGGTGGTTGAAAAATCTTTTTAATAAGGTACTAATAGAGGGAAAAATGCCAGAAGATTGGAGAAAGAGTTTTATTGTACCAATATTTAAAGGAAAAGGAGACATACAAGAATGTGGGAACTATAGAGGAATAAAGCTCATGAGTCATAGTATGAAGATCTGGTAAAAGATTACAGAGAAGAGGATAAGAAGTGAGACGTCGATATCAGAAAACCAGTTTGGTTTTATGCCAGGGAAATCGACAATGGAGCC
The DNA here is from genome assembly GCA_034509805.1 of Sipha maydis. Lineage (NCBI taxonomy): Eukaryota > Metazoa > Arthropoda > Insecta > Hemiptera > Aphididae > Sipha > Sipha maydis. The sequence continues at coordinate 22,637 of JASXSY010000577.1, forward strand.
AGTATTTTGTGTTAGGCAATTAGTAGACAAGTACAGAGAAATGAATAAAAAACTATGCATGGTGTTTATAGATTTAGAAAAGGCGTATGACAGAGTGCCAAGGGAAGTTTTAAGGTGGGCATTAATGAGGAAAAATGTATGTAAATTTGATCCAGGATATGTATGAAGGGTCGAGTACTAGTGTCAAGAGTCGGTGTGGAGTATCAGAAGGTTTCAGTATAGGAGTTGGTGTGCACCAGGGGTCAGCTCTAAGTCCCTACCTGTTCTCAGTGGAGATCTCAAAGGAGATACAGGGTGAGATACCTCAAAATCCCAGCCAGTAACTTTGGTTTTTTTATTCATGGTACTACAAATTGACAGAAATCACTTACAAAACCAAAATTAATTACCGCAAGTTGACTGGCACGTGCGCGTTTCTAATTCACACTAGTGATGGGCGATCTGAATCGATCTATTTCATGCGATTAAAATTAGACGTATCATCCTCTCCTGTAACCAATTGGACACTGTCCATTGAAGTGGTGAGTTCCGTTGAGATTGATGTAGTCATTATAGATCATAGACATACAACACTTTTCAGTGTATACTCTCCGAAATCAAGAGCCAAAAGGGACTAGGTAGGGAGTACTCGCACTGACATTAATAAGTATGGAAAACCTTTATATATTAATCGTTATGACCTCGGGCGTGACAAAGGAGAACTAGAAAATCACGCGGCATTTAGGGGTTAAAAAATTTCCGATTTTTTTAGATCGATCTTTTGTGAGTGATTCATTTAGAGATCTATCTTTTTTCCCCGATCTAGATAGATTCACTTTCGAGAATCGTCCATTACTAATTCACACTAATAATAATTATCGAGACCTGCCCTTTCCTAGGATAAATTATTTATCCTAGGAAAGGGCAGGTCTCGCTCCGATAAAATATTATTTCAATTGATCGTTACCTCCCACCGTGCAAAAAAACAATTACGATTATATAAAAGGAATATTCCTAAGGAACATTGAAACGTTTTTCCGGAACTTCCATTAGAGTTCCAAAAACATTCCAATAACGCAATATGCCGTGTTGTTTGGAACAATGAATAAAACGTAACTGTACTGTATGTCACGTTTATATTCCATTTATGTTTCTGTGGAACATAATTTTAACGTTTTGGTGCATCATAATTGAACTGTAAATCAAGTTTATATTCCATTTATGGTATTCTGGAATATAATATTAATATTCCTATAAATTGTTCCAATTATATTTTTTTGGGATTCTTGTAAATACATTAAAATTTTATATTCCCGTAATGTTTTTTAACAGTTTCATGGATATACACATGCAACTGCATAGCATTTACCATAAGGATATAAAGTAGAATATATTATACTTATATAATTATATATTTATACATAAAATATATTAACATATTATGTATTATATATTCTACTTATCCTTTAAAGATTCTATTGAACTAGGTATGAAAATAAATAAAAATAACTTAAGATTTCCAAAAGTTTATATTTACAATGAACACAAAATGTTTAACAATTAATAGATAACTCGCATTCAATAGTATTATATTTTAATACTATTGCCATCAGATGGAATTAAAAAAACAATAAAAACCAATAAAAACAAACATACATAGGTCTTAGATGTATTAATTAATTTTACACAAAGAAATATATAAAAGTATATAAAATAATTAATAATTACTCCTTCTGTATTTACTTATTACTATTTTTTAATTAATAATAATAATTGCATTAATGTTCAGATGCATTACATTAACAAAAAAAAAAAAAAAAAATACCTACAAGCTTACTTGGCACTGGTTATTTAAACAAATCACTTATATTTTATAATTTTACAACAGATAGTAATTTAAAGACATGAGTATTATTTGTTTTATAAAGTTTTATAAATTACAAAATTGATTAGTCTGCACATTATTAGTTAAAATATTCAAAGAAGTATGTGATTCAATACAATTAATTTTATTAATTTTTTCATTGGAAGACACTTTTGAAAGTGTGATAGAATTTATTACCTAAAAAGTAAAAACATTATTATATGTATAATATTATTTAACACAAACTTTTATTTTAAAACATACTTGTGATGATGATTGAATAACAGGATTTATGGGTATTGCTAGATTATTATTATGTAGTAATTGTAGTTTATTTTTAATACGCCTCTGAAATTGACGTTTAGATATACTTCCGATATCGGTTTGATGCGTTTATGAACTGTTAACACTAAAACAAGTATATACTACATATATTTTTTTTAAATATCTAATAAAAAGCTTACTCATAATATTTGTTACATCATTATATATATTATATTATATACAGATTATATATTTATCGTATAAATATTTGGTATGTATTCACTAAATGTATTAAGTTAATTTTTAAAAGTAGGAATGCTATTAAATTTACTTTGTCCTGTCATATCGTGTTTTAGCAGTTCTAAACCAACTTTGTACTTCTACTTCAAATGTAGAATCAGAATATTGATACTTATTTTTAATTATACCTAATAAAAAAAAAAAGAAAAACCGGATGGGCCTCGCTCTGCTGTACAGTTAGGGGTGGAGTGCACCTCGCTTATAGGATAGGTCATTATTATAATGGATTTGTTAAATTTGAATGCAATGATAGATATCATTGTATACGAATAACGATTCTGAACGGAGTTCATATGTTTGTCTAGGATATAATACACTGTTATTTATAAACATTGTAAAAAGTATATTTTAATTTGAAACGATAAATTTATTTTTCAATTAGGATGGGTTGGCAGTTGCATACAGCGATATAGTTTGTCAGTCTAGAACATTCTACATTATATTATATTTTACATGTAATTTTATGTCAATATTCGATGTTCAAACGCTTATAAAAAAAAATTGTGCCTATGGATTTTAATAACTTTTGAATGACATTAAGAACTACTTCTGTGGAATCTTCGATTAAATTTTCAAGTATTTTGTAGTAGCCAAATTTTTTTTATCACCTATTATAAAATTAAATGTAAAAAAATCGAATATTTTAAATGCCTATAAGTGGCTTAAAAATCAATATAATACTTTGAAAAAAATATTGCATAAAAGAAATACCAATCTTAACAGCTGGTAGAAATTTCAAAAATCTGCGACTTATACTTTTTGAATTATAAAAAATATTTAAAATCGTTTGAGAATAAATCGCTATTTTATGCAATTTCGTAAATATTTAAATTTCAAACAGTCATAAAATTTTTTCCTCTAATTCCGGTAGAATTTTTTTTAAAGATTTTTGAAGAGTAGCTTATAGATAACCTAGTGTTAAAATTTTGAACCTTAAGTATGAACAGAAAAAATTTTATAAATTTTTATCTACAAAATAACTTGCAAATTATCGTGATTTTTACATATTTCGTATAAATTGGAACTTTGAGCACTTATAAAAAAAAATTGTGACTTACGATTTTAGATTTTTTTTTATCAGTTAAGGAACAACTTATAAGAAACCTTGTATTAAATTTTCAAGATTTTCTGGGCAGCCAAAAAAATTTTATCGTTATTTAAAAAAAAAATACTTAAAAAAATTGAAAATTTCAATTGTCTATAATTAGCTTAATAAAAGTCAAAATACTTTGAAAATTTAATGGTGTATAGAGAACGCTAATCTTAACATTTGGTGAAAATTTCAAGTATTTACATCGATTAGTTTTTGAGTTATAGCAAAATAAAAAATTTGATTTTGTCGAAAACTGGTTTTGCGTAAAAACTCCCGTTTTTCCCAAATTTTTTTTATGGTTTTTCCCGTCGCATTTAAAAAATATTGGAAATTTTTTACTTTTGACCCCCCAAAGTACCATATAGATTCACTTTTCTTTCAGAAAAGTTGCTACATAAGGCAATCGGAGCATTTTTACTGCCCCAAATCGTGTCGACAGACACAAAAAAAAAAAAAAAAAAACACACATCATTGTAAAATCAATACATTCTTCACTCCGTTCAGAATCTAAAAAATGTTAAATTACATTTATAAGAACATCGTGGCACATAAAATGTATTATTATAATATGATATAACCTTCATTAAACTAATAATCAGTAAATCTTTGATTTTGAATTTTGTTACATCTTTTTCAAATGCCCTGCCAGTCCAAGAACAATGAATAGCGAATTTGTTTGTAAATGTTTTGGATAAAATACGCGGAAAATGTGTCTTACCATCGTTACCACCAATTGAATAAAACATATTTTTCTGTCAACAGAATTTGTTCAGAACAATCTCAATAAATTAAAATTTTAAGAAAAAAATAAATAAATAGATGTTCCATTAACATATCAATTTCTCTTTTATATTACAATCAATCTGTAATACTTTTTCACATCCCACAACACTTTGTTCAAATGACAATGGAAATTGTGATAAAAACGACACATCTACATCAGTATCATTTGAAAAATCAAATGTTGGTACCATTTGACTGGTGAGCCTTTTAACATCATCTTTTAACGTATCGATCTTATTAAGTCTATCGTTCATCATTCGATTAGCTATCAATTCATCATAAATTTGCATGGTGTTTATAGATTTAGAAAAGGCGTATGACAGGATGCCAAGGGAAGTTTTAAGGTGGGCATTAACGAGGAAAAATGTCCCAGAAATGTATGTTAATTTGATCCAGGATATGTATGAAGGGTCGAGTACTAGCGTCAAGAGTCGGTGTGGAGTATCAGAAGGTTTCAGTATAGGAGTAGGTGTGCACCAGGGGTCAGCTCTAAGCCCCTACCTGTTCTCAGTGGTAATGGATGAGGTTTCAAAGGAGATACAGGGTGAGATACCATGGTGTATGATGTTTGCGGATGATATAGTTCTGGTAGGAGAAAACCTAGAAGTTGTCAATAATAGGGTAAATGAGTGGAGGTTAGCCCTCGAAGAAAAGGGATTGAGAATTAGTAGAAATAAAACTGAGTATATTGAGTATGATTTTGGACAAAGAGACCAAGAAGTTGAAGGAATGAGGAGACAACTGACAATATATGGTGATGTGATAGGTGAAGTTGAGAGCTTTAAATATTTAGGATCTTTTGTTCAAAAGGACAGGGGCTTTGACATGGATGTAAAACATAGGTTTAAGTGCGGGTGGATGAAATGGAGAGAAGCATCGGGCGTGTTATGCGATAAGAGAATTCCAATTAGGCTGAAAGGTAAATTTTATAAAAGTGTAGTGAGACCAACTATGCTGTATGGTTCAGAGTGTTGGGCGGTTAACAGGAGAATAGAACAAAGTATGAGTGTCGCGGAAATGAGAATGCTTAGATGGTTGAGTGGAGTGACAAGAGAAGATAGAATAAGGAATGAATACGCGAGAGGTAGTGTTGGTGTAGCGCCAATTGTGGACAAGATGAGAGAAAATTGGCTGAGATGGTTTGGGCATGTGATGAGGCGAGAGGAAACGAATGCAGTAAGAGTGGTTATGAAGATGGACGTTGAAGGGAAAAGAGGAAGACGAAGACCAAAAAAGAGATGGTTGGATACTTTGGAGAATGATATGAGGGCTGTCGGTGTGTGCAGAGGAGATGTGATTGACCGAGTGAAGTGGAGGTGTAGGACAAGGGTGGCCAACCCCAAATAGTTGTGAGGAAGGCGAGGCAAAAGAAGAAATATGAGATAATTTCATGTTTGATTTTGAAAATATTCAGGATACTACAGCCTACAGATATTAGGTAAAAAATTCATAATTAAAAACATTTTAAAATAAATATCATTTTTTAAACTCATTTCAAACATTAATAAACATAAAATATAAAATATTTTTTTTTGTAATAAACTTCATAAGAAGATGACAAATCATTCTCTAACTTAATAATAAAAAAATCTTAGATTTGAAAAATAACAATACATTTCTGTTTTTTTTTTTAACAAATTTCAAACATTTTGAAAATAAACATATTATATAAAAAGTTATTTTTTTTAAAATAAACTTCATAAGGAGATTTTCATCTTGTCAGTTATTATTTGTGTAATAGGTATATGATGAACAGAAAAATGTAAAAATGAAAATATAAAAGCATTTTAAATTTTCAAATTTTATTTTTATTCTATTTAAAGAAATTATCTAGATTGGTACTCATAGATAACAAGATTTTTATCTAGATAAAGATAAAGATAACTGAGTGTAAATTTATCTAGATAAGATAAAATATAAATAATTTTTATCTAGATAACTTATCTAGATACATTTATCTAGATATTTCCCAACACGGTTATATGAATCAAATTATAAACTTGGAAAGCATTGTCTAAGATTAACCAAAAAAAGATGCATTTTGCATTGAAATCCGGAAATAATAACAGATCAAATCCGAATAAATTTATTAGAGTAGATGTATGTAGTGTTTTGGTGCTTAATCTACTACAAGAAAGAGTATTAAAGGCATAATTTCAAACAAAAAAAACCAAATAAAAATTAATAATTTTTCAAAATCTGTCCAATCAAAATATATTAATATATTAATTGCACAGCATGTATGTATTATTTATATGTTATAATAAAATACAATAAAATTTTTAATTTTTTAATATGAGTAAAAATGTAAAATTCAATAAGTTATATTATGTTTTTAAGTGAACCTCTATTAATCCGGCAGTAGCGTGTTATATGTGCTGGATTACCGAGATTCTACTGTATTTTAAATTTTGTCTCTCCTAATCCAAAATTCGAATTTCGCCATTGCAAAATTTTTAGGAGGACCCAGTGCTCACACATCACACTCCGTAGTCATGCTAATGAGTGTTAAGTGTGTTCGAAACTTCGAAACAGTTACCACGTTTACATGCACAATTAAAGTCGGTTTAAAAACTAAAGCGGTCTAATTATGCAACATGTAAACGCTTTAAAGCGACTTTATTAACATAAACCGTTTTTATTTTAAGGACGCTCGAATATGTGGCTTAACCAAATTAAATCGGTTTAATAAATAAAGTCTGCTGTATTTTTGTATTTGTAAACACTCTAAACCGATCACTTTTATTTTGATAAGTGATAATATATTTTTCAGTTATTTTTGCTGGTATACGGCTTGCGTAACTTAAATTGAAGTGAATACCTATTAACTATTTAGAAATGAATAACTTCAACAAAAGCTGTAGTTGGAGTGGTGCAGAAATAGCAACTGTTATATAATGGTAAAAAAAACAAAGGAAGAAGAGCAACGGCATTAGTTGATTAGTTTGTTTTATTAATATTAGTTTATTCTGTGAAAGATTCGGTTTTTGTGAAAGACTCGTATCATGTAAACGTAGTAAATAACTGGAACGGATTAAATACAATAGCGAATAATCACTGACACATAAAAATATAAACATGATTTATTTATTAAAATGTAATATTTATAAAAGTTGTTTTGTCTGTGCGAATAACTGATATATTTAAATTGAAAAACGAGACGGTAGCGATTGATTGTGAATTTCATGGAATTTTCAAGTTTAAAATCGGGCACCACTGTCACGTTCCTAACCCGGCACATCATAGTTACTAACTGTAGTGGTCTCGTCTATATAGCAAATCATGTGTACCATGTTCCAGGCAAGCGCATGCAAAATATTATTCTCACACACTGACACCACTGTACTCCTTTTATGTTCACACACACACACACATACGTCATATGAGTATACGTGCCACTGCACATCTGTGTTTACGTTGTACAACTGCTTTTGTCGTAAGCCGTTGCTTGCTATCATTCGTCCAGAACTCGAAGAAAATGGCGAACTGTTTGTTTACGATGGCCGTCTTTGGATTCAATAAATAAATTCCATGTTCTTCACATTCGGTTAATTTTTTACCGTCTGGTTGAACGGTTTTGGAATGTAAAATACCATTGTGTAGTCTGACTGTATTTTTTCTGCCAGCGAATATTGCGTGAAGTGTGTTACGGGATTATTGGCTACAGGTAATGAATTATTATAAATTTATTGTAATTTTTTTGTCTATTGTACAAGAAATCTGTTCAAAACTACTCAATAATTGATGACTTTTGACTAATTCTTCAATGTCTCACGTTTTTAGTTTTTCTTTTATTGGTCTATAAAAGTTATAATTTCATACGGTTTATTTTTTTTTTTATAGGTTAGGTTGTCGATTAATTTGTTGACTTTTACACCGGCAATGATTCTCTTGCCATGTATTTTTTCATACGTATTCTGGATAAGTCTGTTTCGTCTATATTTTATTTTCCTAATTGAAATACTTATCTAATACTTATTTGTATAATTTATTTATCACGTCTTTAGATTAAATTTAGAAATTGATCGTTTTTCATTTTCAATTATAATAAGCACTTTGTATCTCTAATTTCTAAGACAATGTAGTAAATAATATGCATGAACAGCCAAACAAAAAATTATCATCTACCTTCACCAATATCTATCCAATTCTATACTATAATAACATAAAAATAATACACAGACTCCTATTCATCTCTGATTAAAGATGTAGTGGTCACTACATCACCACTATAAAATTATTGGCATAATAGTTCATAGATTATATTTTCTATAATATAATTTTTGCCAAATTTTAAAACAACATAATGTTTAAATTAATATTAAGTACCTAAATATTTTTTATCTATGTCTAATATTTTTATTTTTATTTAGGTTATTAAACTTAAATACATCATGTATTTGTATAATATGACATTGCAACGTGGTAGCGGCATAACACATGCTATACATGGCAATTTCAGTGGTGGAAAAGTACAAGAGATATTAGTATCTCGTGGTAAATCTTTAGAACTGATGAGGCCAGATACAAATACTGGTAAAGTTCATACATTATTGACTGTTGAAGTTTTTGGAATAGTACGAGCATTAATGAGTTTTAGACAATCTGGAGGCACTAAAGGTAAAGTGATGTATAAAATGTATATTTTTCTATTTATACTTGGTTCCCTGGGTGAATCTATTGAGTGATGATTCAGTTCAGTTGAGGTTGTATAACCTTTCCTTATACATTTCGTTCCAACTATTGGTTGATGGCATTCTAATCATCTGTGATGATATTTTGAGTTTGCTGTACAATCAACAGCGCAATAACTGGATTGATAGTTTAGAGGTTATTCTGCATGCACAGACACTGATTTTTTTCCCAGAGAATAAAGTACAATATTAATTCAAAATATTTACAAATCCTTCATTTAAAGTATTTAATTATTACTATAGAGTAATAATTTAATTATATTATTAAATATATTTTAGATTATATAGTGGTTGGTTCTGATTCTGGGAGGATTGTTATTTTGGAATATTTACCCTCTAAAAATGTCTTGGATAAAGTGCATCAAGAAACTTTTGGTAAGAGTGGTTGTAGGCGAATTGTTCCTGGACAATATTTGGCCATTGATCCTAAAGGAAGGGCAATAATGATAGGTAATGTTATTTTAAATTTAAATTATATCATATTTAAAGTAAAGCATAAATTATTTTTAATTATTTATAGGTGCTGTTGAAAAACAAAAATTAGTTTACATTCCCAATAGAGATGCTGAAGCACGTCTAACAATTTCATCTCCTTTAGAAGCTAATAAAAGTAATACATTAGTATATCATATGGTTGGAATTGATGTTGCATTTGATAACCCAATTTTTGCTTGTCTTGAAATTGATTATGAGGTATTTATAATAAATCAGTTAATATTTCAATTTATATTATTTTATTTAATTAAAATATTTGTAGGAAGTTGATGCAGATCCGACTGGAGAAGCTGTTCAAACTACACGGCAAACACTTACATTTTATGAAGTAGATTTTGGATTAAACCATGTAGTACGTAAATACAGCGAAGCTTTGGAAGAACATGCAAATTCTCTCATTACTGTTCCTGGTGATAAAGATGGACCTGGAGGAGTACTAATATGTTCAGAAAATTATATAACTTATAAAAATCAAGGAGAACAACCCGATATAAGGTGTCCAATACCCCGTAGACGAGTAAGTAAATTTTGTAATTAAATATTATTATGACGTTTTAAGCACTATAGGTATCTCTTGTGTGCGAGTATTTTTCCCACACCGGTCGTGAATGAGTGCTATAATAATAGTTTGTAATTATTTATGAGATTATATTGTATTTAAATATAATTCTTTTTTGTACTTTCTTACAATTTGATTGATATATATTTTTAATTTTAAAGCACTCTAGGTATCTCTTGTGTGCGAGTATTTTCCCACATTGGTCGTAAATGAGTGCTATAATAATAGATGATACATATTTATTTAAATTATATTTTATATAATTTGTTATTTGTATTATCTCATAAAATGTTTATTGGATGTTTTAATTTAAGATATTATATTAATTAAAAATGTTATAAGGTATTAGCATCAATTTTGTTTCTAATTTACACATATGATATTATATAAATCTAACTAAAAGATTTTAAAATTATTTTACATTTTAGAATGATTTAGATGATCCAGAACGTGGAATGATTTTAGTTTGCAGTGCCACGCATAAGACAAAGTCAATGTTTTTTTTCTTAGTTCAAACTGAACAAGGAGATGTTTTCAAAGTTACATTAGAAACCAATGAAGAATTTGTTACAGAAATTAGATTAAAATATTTTGATACTGTTCCAGTAGCTTCTGCTATGTGTGTTTTGAAAACTGGATTTTTGTTTGTAGCATCAGAATTTGGGAATCAGTAAGTTAGAAAATTTATAATACTTTTAACAAAAAATAAATTTATTATTTTAATTTTGCAGTTACTTATACCAAATAGCAAATCTGGGTGATGATGATGATGAACCAGAATTTAGCTCAGCAATGCCTCTTGAAGAAGGAGATACATTTTTCTTTGCTCCAAGACAATTACGAAATTTAGTTTTAGTAGATGAAATGGATTCATTATCACCTATTATGGCTTGTCAAGTTGCTGATTTAGGTAATGTAATATTCTTAAGTTAGGCTTGTTCAAAATGGTGAAGCTGATTTAACTTTTGAGCATGTTAAATAATAATTTACCAATCACCTTACCATTTTGGACCATTTAGGTCCAAAGTTCAATATTGATTGGGAAAAAAACTCGTTTAACTATCCTACAGCTGATTGTCATATAAATCAGTTGTGTGGAAACACTCGATACATAATAATTTTAAATTCCTATGAAATTGTAATGAATATATATTTTTGAAAATGATGTTAAAAATACACGTTTAGGCTGAATAATAAATGTTGCCTGTGTTAACCTGCGGAGCTGATTCAACCTTTTGAGTATAATAAATAATAATTTGATTATGATAAATAATAATTTACCAACCATCTTACCATTTTTGATCATTTTGGTCCAAAGTTCAATATTGGTTGGGAAAAAAACTCGTTTAACTATCCTATAGCTGGTTGTCATTTAAATTAGTTGTGTGGAAACACTCGATACATAATAATTTTAAATTCCTATGAAATTGTAATGAATATATATTTTTGAAAATGATGTTAAAAATACACGTTTAGGCTGAATAATAAATGATGCCTGTGTTAACCTGCGGAGCTGATTCAACCTTTTGAGTATGATAAATAATAACTTACCAACCATCTTACCATTTTTGACCCTTTTGGTCCAAAGTTCAATATTGGTTGGGAAAAAAACTCGTTTAACTATCCTATAGCTGGTTGTCATTTAAATTAGTTGTGTGGAAACACTCGATACATAATAATTTTAAATTCCTATGAAATTGTAATGAATATATATTTTTGAAAATGATGTTAAAATACACGTTTAGGCTGAATATTAAATGATGCCTGTGTTAACCTGCGGAGCTGATTCAACCTTTTGAGTATAATAAATAATAATTTGATTATGATAAATAATAATTTACCAACCATCTTACCATTTTTGATCATTTTGGTCCAAAGTTCAATATTGGTTGGGAAAAAAACTCGTTTAACTATCCTATAGCTGGTTGTCATTTAAATTAGTTGTGTGGAAACACTCGATACATAATAATTTTAAATTCCTATGAAATTGTAATGAATATATATTTTTGAAAATGATGTTAAAAATACACGTTTAGGCTGAATAATAAATGATGCCTGTGTTAACCTGCGGAGCTGATTCAACCTTTTGAGTATGATAAATAATAACTTACCAACCATCTTACCATTTTTGACCCTTTTGGTCCAAAGTTCAATATTGGTTGGGAAAAAAACTCGTTTAACTATCCTATAGCTGGTTGTCATTTAAATTAGTTGTGTGGAAACACTCGATACATAATAATTTTAAATTCCTATGAAATTGTAATGAATATATATTTTTGAAAATGATGTTAAAATACACGTTTAGGCTGAATATTAAATGATGCCTGTGTTAACCTGCGGAGCTGATTCAACCTTTTGAGTATGATAAATAATAATTTACCAACCATCTTACCATTTTTGACCCTTTTGGTCCAAAGTTCAATATTGGTTGGGAAAAAAACTCGTTTAACTATCCTATAGCTAGTTGTCATTTATATTAGTTGTGTGGAAACACTCGATACATAATTATTTCAAATCCTTTTGAAAATATAATAAATATATATTTTTGAAAATGATGTTAAAAATACACGTTTAGGCTGAATAATAAATGATGCCTGTGTTAACCTGCGGAGCTGATTCAACTTTTAGAGCCTGATAAATAATAATTTATCAATCTTAATATTTTGGTCCAGAGTTTAATGTTAGTTGGGATAAAACTTGACTCGTATAGTTGCTTGTCATTTAAAACAATCTTGTGCAAAGACATTAGTTGTTATATACTATTATTTTTTTTTTTTAATATTTATTCTTTTATATTAATTAGTTTATAATTTGTATAAATATTTTTTTTATAGTTTTATGTTTATTAAAATGTTTAGATCAATCACGATTATTTAACATACTTTTCTTTTATTGTTATTTTTATTATACTAGTTCAGTATTTGATTAAAAATATCCATAAAAACTGATCACTATTAGTTGGAAATGTTTGATTTAATATTTTGATATATATTCCATGCTCCTATATAAGAATATTATAACTGGAATATGATAATATAAATACAAATTGTTTTATTAAGCTTAATATAGAGATTGTATTTAGTATTATTTAGAAAATATTACATAGTTTATGCTAACTTTTTCATATTTTTATTTTAGCTGCTGAAGATACTCCACAATTATATATGGCTTGCGGTCGAGGATCGAGGTCTACTTTGAGAGTCTTAAGACATGGACTTGAAGTTTCAGAAATGGCTGTATCTGAACTGCCAGGCAGTCCAAATGCGGTGTGGACAGTAAAAAGAAGAGCAGATGGTAAGATATTAAATGTAATATTTTGACCCAAAATAACTTTTCACTAATTTGGATTACTTATATTTATTTTTTATTGTTTATTTAAATATGTTAATATAATAGAACTTTTATAACTTAAATCTTTATATAATTGTATGTTCTTTATATGAAAAATATCAATTTTATTCCAAAAGAATTTAAATTAAAGAATCAATTTTTTTTTTTTAATTTGCTTGGATTTTGAGTTCCAGGAGTTCTATTGTATATACTTAGATTATAAGTTAATCATATTTAATTTTTAAGAACTTTAAATAAGTACATTATTTGTTGTATATACTATATTTAATATTAGGTAGGTACTTAGGCTATTTAGAAGTTATATTTTAACCTCCCAATATGTCCGCTCTTATTTTATTTGAATATTATGAAATCTTAAAATCCAATCGTATATTAATGCGCTGGTGAATAGATTATAAAATCTATCAAACATCAGTTCGTTTATTTTTCAGGTATTGAATCACCGTAATGGCTCTGAATCAAATAGGTAAGTTGTAGAGTTGGACGGGAGTGATTGAAGAAATCCATTTATAAAATAAGAACACACTTCCTCAGCTGAAATAGTTAAAGAAAATAAGTTTATTAATTTATATTGTAAGATAAATTTGTTAAGTGACAAGAGAATACTGGTGTATAATATTTTCATTGTTTCAGCATATTGATGTAAATAGGATGAATCCTAATATGAGACATTCCAACACTAAACAATCAACTAGTTGTCTACTATTGATCACAACGTTAAAATAATGTTAAATCTTTTTTTTGTTTTAAAAAAAATACAAGTTCAAGTTGCTAAAGTTTTTACCCTATTGATTTTGAATAATTTACTTGGCAAATATTTTTTCATTTTTAAATCTTCTGTAAAATCAACTTTATTTATTTTGTTATTATTAGTGTATTTCATATGATATAAATTATTGATGGTTAATTTTTATTGAATTTTGCTTTCCTTTATGATAAATAAATAAAAAATAAATAAAAAAATAAAAATAAAAATCATTTTCCGTCTATCAAATTAAGACAAAATTTGATGATATATTTTGTTTTAATTCTTTCAGAAAGTTATGATGCCTATATCATTGTGTCTTTCTCAAATGCCACTCTAGTATTGTCTATTGGAGAAACTGTGGAAGAAGTTTCAGATTCAGGTTTCTTGGGAACTACGCCAACACTATCTTGTTCTCCATTAGGTGATGATGCTGTAGTTCAAATATATCCAAATGGTGTGCGTCATATACGTTCTGATAAAAGAATGCATGATTGGAAAGCTCCGGAAAAAAAAAAAATTGTCAAGTGTGCTGCCAATCAAAGGCAAGTTGTGATTGCCCTTGGTGGTGGTGAACTTGTATATTTTGAAATGGATCCGGTAAGTAAATTATTCAATGTAGTATTTTATAAATAGTATTTAATATACAATTTTAATTTTAAATTTGTTGATAGTAAATAATATTAAAGCATTATTAAATATATAAATAATTTATTTAAAATTGAATTAAAAAAAATTTAAATCTATTATATAAGTACTCAATGTTTCAAGTTACTAACTTGTAAATTAATAAACGATTAATATTTATAGGATAACAATTTAATAATTATCAATGAAAATTCGTCAAATTATCCCATTTTGTAGTATATATATATATATATATTTCTTTTTCCGAAATAAATAATCAATACCTTGGGCATAATAAGTTTATGAGGTTAGAGTACTTCATACATAATTACATTTAAACTTAAGATAAAAATATAATTTAGTATTTACATGGCGATACATTAAGTGAGAAGTCATTCATCTATGACACTCATGACTTTGAAATTTTTTTTTCTTTTCCTTATGGATTGACATTTTAGAAGGGAGTGAGCAAGTAGATCACGACACCATTTTCTTTTTAGACGTCTGGGAAATTTTTTTTGAAAATTATCTGTATTAGATAAGTTTAAGAAATGTAATATTACATTTTCAAGATTGCCAAACTAAAATTTATTTTTAATTTTTGAAAATATAATTTTCAATATTTATTAAAAATATCATGTTTATATTTATTATTTTTTAAGTTTGAAAAAAAACAAAAATTAAAAAAATTTTAATTGATGCGATCAAAGCAAATCTTTGTGGTTAAAATCATGTAAACTCACACTTCAAGATTAAACCAATTCATTCCTCATTTTAATCAGAATCTATTAAATAAATAATACTCATATTTGAAATATTGTTTGTATAAATATTTTTAACAAGTTCCTTTATAAAGCAATAGAAAAGTGTTTTCTATATTTTATTTATGTTGAAGTAAAAGTATTTGAATAAAAAAATATTTATCTAATAATACTCTTAGTATTGATCACTAAACAATTATATTTCTTATTGTTTAATAATTTTAAGCTATTGCATAGCTTTGATCGCAGGCCTGGTGTAGTGACTGAAAAAAAAAATTTTCGTAACAAAAAGTTTGACCACTACCTGTGGAATCCCGTAATTCCCCTCTCTGTCTACCGCGCAGCGAACCATATTGTCATACCGTGCTATCTGCAGTCAAAGGTCATAGGCATAAATATACATAATATACGCCGTATTTTCCAGATATTTGGAGAATATTAAATCTCAAACTTATATTTCATATTTTAGTTATCATAGTCCTATAATTTCTATGATACAAATTCCTGAATAACTAGAATAATAAAAAAATTTAAAATTATATCAACTTCTTATTTATTTAATATGCAATAGCTTTATCGCGGCAGTCCCGGAATGCCACTAACTGGTTTTTTTAGTATTTTATAATATATTGTAAAAATTCTAATTAATTCGCATCATTTATTTATTTGAAATATTTATTTATAATAAAATATTTCAATCTTAATTATTTTATTGGTGCAAGAATAACTTACAAGTATGTCGCCTTCTAAAAGCCGATACATGCTCATTGAAGTGAACCATATTTGTACATTTATTATTCAATTAAAATGTATTTATTTTTGTAAAAGGCGATGCACAATTTACTATTTGAATTATTTTATACTTAATAATTACAAATCAATTAAATTGATGCTAAATGAAATACCAAACATGTCGCCTTCTAATAGCCGATACATGCTCATTGAAGTGAACCATGTTTATACATTATTTTGTTTTCTATTATATTGATGAATACAAGTTTAAATATTTAGTTATTATGTGACACTTATTTTAGACCGGACATTTAAATGAACATAAAGACCGCAAAGAAATGAATTCTGATGTTCTTTGTATGGCATTGGCAAATGCTCCTTCTGGAGAACAGATGTCACGCTTTTTAGCTGTTGGTTTAACTGATGAAACTGTTCGTATTATTTCTTTAGACACTACAGTAAGTTTTTCTTGATAACATTTTATAAAATGAACATAATATAATATTAATATGTTTTATTTAAAGGATTGTTTAGTCCAATTGAAAATGCAAGCTATACCGGCAATGCCTGAATCATTATGTATTGTAGAAATGGGTGCTAGTGATGGAGGCTCTTCAGACGAACCAGGAATGAATTCTTTATCAATGCTATATTTAAACATTGGCTTACAAAATGGTGTATTGCTTCGTACTGTCTTGGATGGTGTCACTGGAGAAATGGCTGATACAAGAGCACGTTACTTAGGAGGGAAACCAGTTAAATTGTTTAAAATAAGAACACGAGGAAATGAAGCCGTAAGTGTGTTTTGCATATCTTAAAGATATTTTAGTGTTCAACTATCATACTTTTTTTCAGGTACTCGCCATGTCTAGTAGATCATGGTTAAGTTATTATTACCAAAATCGTTTTCACCTCACGCCCTTATCATATGAAAGTTTAGAATATGCATCTGGTTTTTCTTCAGAACAGTGTCCTGAGGGTATAGTTGCTATATCTGGTAATACCTTACGCATTTTGGCCTTGGAAAAATTGGGCGCTGTTTTTAACCAAGTTTCATTTCCTGTTGAATATACACCCAGAAAGTTTGTTATTCATCCAGATTCTGCTCATTTAATTGTAGTAGAAACAGAACATAATGCATATACTGAACAAACAAAAAAACAGAGGCGAATACAAATGGCAGAAGAAATGCAAGAAGCTGCTGGAGAAGAAGAACAAGAATTGGCTAAGGAAATGGCTGAAGCATTTTTGAATGAAGATTTACCAGAAAATATGTTTGGTGCTCCTAAAGCTGGTCCTGGAATGTGGGCATCATTAGTCAGATTGTTTAATCCAGTTCTAGGTATAACAGAAGCTGTTTATAGGTTCCCTCAGAATGAAGCAGTTATGAGGTTCTTACTTAATTATTCATTTCTTTTTAATTTTAATAATTTAATTTAAATATGGATTTTGTTATATAGTGTTGCTTTAGTGCGTTTTTCAAGTTACCCAGATTCACAGTTCGTTCTATTTGGTGTTGCTAATGAACTTCATTTGAATCCAAGACATGTTACTTGTGGATATATCTATACTTATAAGTAAGTTAATTTAATATTTATTTGTGTGGTTGTTAAGATTAATTTCAATTTGTATTATAAGTATTGCATCCCAAAATGTGGTGAACTATATAATTGCGCGCACTAAATTATTATTATTAATTTTTGCTATTTTTTTTTTTCTGTTTTTTGTCATTATATATGTGTTTATAAAAGTGTATAAAATAATAAATATGAAATGTTTGGTAATAATATGGTGTTTTATCTTGATACAATTTCTAAAAGTCGGTAATTACCGCATTTTGGGAAACCTTGGCATATATTTCTGGGGACTTGAATTACTAAGTCAATAATGATTTTTGAGTATCTTAAATTTTGTAGGTTGGTTCACTACATCTTTCAAGATGTTAAAAGTAAGAAGAAAAAAAATAATAAAAAAGTCAAATTTATGTGGCAGGGACATGTTATAGTGTATAAATTGTCTGGCAGTGAAAGGGTTAAATGGCAACCACTTATTTTATTTTTTGGCTAATTTTTTAATGAATTTTGGTAGCTAAACCAACTTTCTAGTCCAATTTTGCAGTTTTTTTGGTTAAATTGTTGTAACTTGGTCAATTTTGGACTTATAAAATTGGTTTAACTACCAAAATACATTAAAAAAAATTAGTCAAAAAATAATTTGTGGTTAAAATAAGTGGTTGCCATTCAAGAAAAAAAAAAGTTGTACTCTGCATAAGCGTGTCTGTTTAAGTTAAAAAAAAATGTAAAACTCGTAAAAATACACATTTTTATGTCATAAAAACCAACAAAAAACAGAATTCAAATTGCCGGTCTCTACACAAAGATATTGAGTGTTCTCAATTAGCGTTTACACACTGTATAAAAAAAAAATGTTCAAACATAATATTGTTTTCAGAGTTAATCCAACATGCACATCTTTGGAATTAGTGCATAAGACAACTGTTGATAATGTACCAACTGCAATATGTGGTTTCCAAGGACGTGTAGTTATTGGCATTGGTCGAATATTACGCTTATATGATATTGGTAAAAAGAAACTGCTAAGGAAATGTGAAAATAAAGTAAGTTATCAAATTTTTATACCTTTAAATTTATATTTGGTCTTAATATTTTTTCTATTATTTCAGCAAATCCCATTACTTATAGTAGGAATTCGTGTTATGGGCTGTAGGATTTATGTAAGCGATGTTCAAGAAAGTGTTTATATGGTACGATACAAACGAAATGAAAATCAACTAATTATATTTGCTGATGATACACAACCCAGATATATAACAGCTATGGAAATTCTTGATTACAATACTGTTGCTACTGCTGACAAATGTGGAAATATTTCAGTGGTATGGAATTCATGGGCTTAAATTCAAACATTGAAAAGCACCAAATATTTATTTAAATTTTTTTTTTTTTTAATTTCAGGTAAGGTTAGCTTCATCAATATCTGATGAGGTTGATGATGATCCAACTGGTAATAAAAGTCTTTGGGACCGTGGTTTACTCAATGGTGCTTCCCAGAAAGCAGATTTTATTGTAAATTTTCATGTTGGAGAAATTTGTACCTCAATACAAGTAAGTTGTTAATGATTTTATGTATAGTGATACTTACAATAATTGTATAATTATTATTATGTTCACTCATTTTTATGACTTAAAATATCTTGATATGCATAATTATGTATTTATTAAAATTTTGATTTATAGAAAATGTATTTGCCCTTTAAGACTATATTTAAATACATACATTTTTTATATACCACTTGCTTTTTAAATGGAAAAATAATTTTAGATTAAAATTCAGTTGAATATTTGTTTTTACCTTTAAGTATAAAGTTATTAATATATATATATTTTTTTTTTATCAGAAAGCCACTTTGATACCAGGTGGTTCAGAATCCTTAGTTTATGCTACTGTGACTGGTACTATTGGAGTTCTTGTGCCATTTACTGCTCATGAAGAACAAGACTTTTTCCAACATCTTGAAATGCATATGCGTTCAGAAAATTCTCCTCTTTGTGGACGAGATCATCTATCATATCGATCTTATTATTTTCCTGTAAAGGTTAGTAAATTAAAAGTATATTTTATTATTGAAATAACTAGCTTAGTTGTTATTTATTCATTTTTTAGAATGTTTGTGATGGAGATCTATGTGAACAGTACAATTCTATTGATATTGCTAAACAAAAAAGTATTGCTGCTGATCTTGACAAAACACCAGCTGAAGTGTCTAAACGATTGGAAGATATAAGAACGAGATATGCATTTTGAATAACTACCACCTATCCTAGTTTTTGTATTATATTTATTTTATGTGTAATTAATTATATTTTTATTTCATAAGTAAGTTATTGGGTTCAAATTAATTAAATATCTTAATTTTATTTAATAAGTTCCTGCTATAAATTCATGTTGAATATTATTTTTTTTGACTGATTCATATAACCATGAAAATAATTATTTTAGCCGATCTACTTACTGAATTGTTCAAATATCTGAGTAAACAATTTCTTGAACCTTTATTATCCTTTTGAATCCTATGAAAAATGTTAATAGTATGACATGATAGAAATTATACAGTACAATAGGTTTAATCATACCATGATTGGCCCTTGTAAATTATCTAAAATTAATTAAATGTGTTTCTATTAAGTGCTCCAAATTGTATATGTAATATGTAAATCATCAAGTAATTAATCAATTTTTGGATTATATTTAATTTTAGAAATTGAATGGAATTTTATTTATTACATTTGATTGATCTAAACTATTTTGTTGATTTTTGTTAATTTCGTAAAACATCGTAAGAACCATAAAAAAGATAATTCTAATTTTGAAAATGGTGAAACTGTTGGAATTAACTTTACGAAAATGCGCAAATTATGTTGGGAAACATTACAATGCTCGGAACGTTAAAACATTATAAACACTAGAAATTTGATAACGATTGTTGTGGTGTCTCGTTCGTAAAACGTATCGTATATCATCGTTTCAAACATATGGTTCATTCAAACAAAATATTTTTGTTGTGTCGCTGTAAGATAATGACAAGAAAAATATCTTGGTTATCAAAATGTAATTATATAAACACATTATCAGAATCTTGGGAGTGTTATTTGTGAATATTTATAGATCGTCTCAGCACATAGGTTGGGATACACTGTTGTACAGTGTACAATATTTTAATGTATTATATATATATAAAATATCTTAGTTCGTGGTCAACTGCTAATATCGGTTGGGCGGGAGGTGGGGATTTAGTATACATCGATTGGCGGTTCAGCGACGAAGAAGCACGTGAGATACCCTAAGCCGCCGGAGTGTGTTGTGTTGGTGTCCACGACGATCGGTCCGGTAACGTAGGTAAATGGTGGCGAACGAGGGGCACCCACGCGTTTTCGAATCGACCGACCCCGTCGCAGACCAGCCGCGAATGGCTCCTGCGTCGTGCGCGTGTTCCCATGGCGACCCCCGCTGCCGACAAGAGTGCACCGCGTCAAGTGCCTGGCTGCACGGTGCGGAGGAACTCTTCCAGGGCGATCCGCGAACGGTTGTATGTGCCCGCGTTAGTAATGTAATAATGCAGATCAAAATGCACTGTGGAGGTAACGTGCGTTGACTAATTACGCACTGCGTGTCGCGTGTTTCACCCTCAAGAGGTGTAACCCGTCCACCGCTAACGTAATCCCATCCGGTCACGCGGCCACAGGTTTAGCGTGCGCGTTATGAACGTTCGCAGTTTTCCATCGTACGCGAACGGATTCATGATGACGCAGTGGAACCTCGCGGAGGGCTCACGTCTCCGGCCTTATCGTACATTTTTTATTTAGATTTTCCAGGAAAGCACGTTTCCCCCATTATGAAATCGGAAACCATACCCGTGGCACCTGTAATACGTACAGCCGTTTATTAACGTCACGCGATAACGGGTATTGCCGTGAAGCGTAAACGTAATTTTAATTAGCGAAAACAATAGCGATTGGATTTCGTGTTTCGTATAATCGTTTTCGATTACTCTACGGGTTCTGAACGAAACGACGAATGTATTGGTTTTACCATTTGGTAATGTGCGTTTTACGTTCCTCTGTACAGGATTTCGACCGGAGCATTGTTCCGATCATCACCGAACCAGAAGTAAAAGGTAGCGATTGGCAGGGGGGCATAGGGGCCATGCCCTCCCCCCAAGACGAGACATCTTACTCTTCACTCCGTCAAATATTTCCATTGATGTAATTATGCATACAACTAACTAACTATGGTTTAAATATTTACCTAACAAAAAATATTGGTCCCCCCAGGCAAATAACTAAGGCCGCCCCTGGTGAATGGGTTCTGATTGGCACTTCGAGGGGGATAGGTAATTTTAAGAATTTCCCAACAGTTTATAAAAACCGGTAACAGCTATGGCATATCGGTTTTTGACAAAATCGAATTTTTTTTCGTCGTACAACAAATAATAAAATATTGAAGAGTCTTGACATTGTCACTAATGCTGATATCACTGTTATAGCCTTTCGATGGTATATATTTGACAAGATTTTTTTAAGATAATTAATAAGAAGTTGAAAATATGTTATCCAAGCTTTTTTCGGAAATGTCGATAAAACTATTATGGTTTGTGATTAAGAGTCTTAAAGGTTAATACAAAGTTTTTCATACATATTTTACTGATTAATTACAAAAATTGAGCATAATTTAAAAAAAAAATTTACGAGCGTTTAATTATTAAATTTTGACAAAACGATAAAAGTCAACGATAATCAACTTCTTGTACATTTTTAGTATTAAAAATTCATTTAACTTAAAACATAACATTTATTTCAAATTTATTTTCTTATTTTTCTTTTGTTAACCATAGTTTAAAAATGTTATTAAAAAAATGATTTATGAATTAATAAACTTAAAAAGAATTGAACGGAATTATGAGGATTTCTTTATTCTACTCGATAAACTTTTTTCTACGATTTTAATTTAAATAAATTACAGGATTTAAGACAGGCACTTAATTTGGGGGGGAGGAAGGAGCAATTGACCCCCTCCCCACCCAATGACTGCATTGTAGTAACCAAGAATTAAAATCACGGTATATGCCACTTTATTGCACATTATTTAGGCCCCAATTATTTTGAAGAGGATAATCGCCCCTCCCCCAAATAAGCATCTATTTATGTGCCCGGTTCAAGAAAGCAGAAATATACAAAATAAAACAAATTTAAAGCCTATAAATAAAAAATAGGATTAAAACTGGAGATTCATATAAGAATATGAGAAAATATGTTATACATAAAAAAATTTAGATTTGAAATCCTTGTTACTTAATATATAATATAAATATATATATAAAAATTATATTTTATTTTTCTATTTGTATTAAAAATTATTATTATTAGTAATAATTCACAAATGCTAGAGTCCAAAGAAGTCCAATATAATTATATATTGAATAAATAGTTATTTCACATAAGTTCCATCAAAATTAGCATGACATGATGCCAAACTTGATTAAATACATATATATTCAGTGATGTTTCATACATTTTGTTGCTAATAAATGTCTGAATATGATCATTTTTATGATTCATATGGTCATGACGAAAAAGTGTTGTAAATATTAACAAACATTTGAAATGTATATGTTTTTTTTTTTTACTGAAGTAGAAATTAAAATTATTTAAACAAATTGATATCATCGTACGCATCGTACACCATCAATAATTACTTCATAGTAATTTATCTTTTTATACTTTTGTACTCGGTTGGTTTCGTAGTCGGACACGCGCTCTCCACTCTTCTTTGTTTCCAATTAATCTCATTAGTTCTGTGTATCTTAACCAGGAGCGTATTTAGCTCTTCTTCCAGGGGGGGGGGCAAAATTTGAACTCAGATCATAGGATCTTATAAAAAAATTTGTACATAAACGACAGTGTACAGATTATAAATAAATTGGCGGATCAAAATTTTTCGATCGTTTCGCTTGCTTAAACTTCTAATTTTTACCCACTTTCATAACCCATAACATTAATTATTGTAAATACATTCAACAATGTCCAGGGGGGGGCAATCGCCCCTATCGCCCCCCCCCTTGTATACGCCTCTGATCTTAACAGACCAGCTTCGGACATATTTGCTGTACAAATTAAGTTCTCGACGTCTTTAGTCTCTCATACTTTAAGAGTATTCTTAGTTTAGGTAGGTACCTGTAAGTTTTCTTAATAATACGGCGTATATGTAGTGTATCTTATGGGAGCATTACTGAATATATTTAAATATGTCAAAAATAAAACACAGAGTAAGGTACATTATAATTAACAACGGTAGCAGCTCGTGCTATGGTGCACTTGAGCACGTGAACCACACAAAATAATTATATAAAAAATTATTAGATTCTTATAGTAAATTATAATCGGTTATTATGCATATCGTCTGTAATTAACAAAAATATTTACTAAAAAAAAGTTTTTGCAGCATTTTGTGTTGATAAGTGTGTCTATTAGCGATTAAATATTTAAGGAAGCACACATTCGATGTACTTTGAGCTGCCGTACAATAATTAGCTATATGTGTTTATACGCCGATTATTTAATACATAATTGTCTGGAGCACAATTAATGTGTGCCTCTGATTTATTTTTACCGTTCCGCATTAGTGAAAACAAGATTCTGTGTTCCATACATATAAGTTTATTTTTTCTAATACATGTATATACTCGTATATACCTATTTTTATTATTATTTATGTACATATATATACGTATATTTTTATTTTACCGTAACGAAGGGTTTTTAAAAATTAAATATTAATAAGTAGGTACGTTTTATGTACCTACTTAATTAATTAAACCTATATTAATATTGATATTATTTTACCCGCCTACATAGGTATCTTACAAAATACTTATGCACCACCTTGTGTAAACCTCACGAGCCACTGATTTATTATGTCTGCTATAATCTACCAATATATAATTTTTGGCTCATATCCACTGCAGTACTAAATAATGTGGTTTATTAATTGTGTATAGGGTTGTTTTGGAATATTTCGATTGGTGTCCTATTTTTTTTGAAATGCTATTAAAACACTTCGAGATATTCTGATTTCTTAGTGAAAATGTTTAATATATAGAATCAAAGTTACATGAAAAATTGTTATCAATTGTACGTTATAAAACAACTTGAATTTTCATGGAGTTAAACATGACGAGGTGGCCGAGTGGTTAAGGCGTTGGACTGCTAATCCAATGTGCTCTGCACGCGTGGGTTCGAATCCCATCTTCGTCGAGGTTTTCAAAATTTATGTACAGCGTGCGTGTACGTTTTGGTACCGCCGTTATTTTTATTCCCAGGAGAAATCGTATTCACGACGGTTCGTTGTACTAAATTTTTTCATTTAATTTACAAGTCCCACCATAGATGCCCAAATTGCAACAAATAATTTATAATTGATCTGGTACAAGATTTTTACGTAACGTTGCCAATAAAATATTCTGCTTTAAAATATGAAAACGCAGTTAAATACACTAAGTGTTGTAATGCGATGAAAAATAAAACCATATAAATTATTACGATTAAAATAATTTCGCAGTGCGTATGAACTTTTCGAGTATTGTGTTTTCGAATAATATATTTCACGCGTACCAGACATTTATTTATAATTAAGTTTATTTTATTGAATTCCAGAATAGTTTTTTTTAACCACCTGCTATATTTTAATTTATATTTTTGTATATTTTATTATTCTGATGTTAATCTAACAATGCAGTTGATGTTAATTGTACATTTTACATTCAATTAATCCATAATTAAGAAAGTTCAAGATTAATGTATATTTTAATAATAAAAAATAAGTATAATATTTTTTGATATATTTAGTATTATTTAATACATATTACTGAGAAGACAGGTCCGGATATATTGAAAAT
This sequence comes from Sipha maydis, assembly GCA_034509805.1. Taxonomy (NCBI): domain Eukaryota; kingdom Metazoa; phylum Arthropoda; class Insecta; order Hemiptera; family Aphididae; genus Sipha; species Sipha maydis. The sequence goes on from JASXSY010000577.1 coordinate 48,356, forward strand.
ATTGTCATGGTTTATTTTCAAATAACACTTTGGCCCTAACACTCGTAAATAATATAATATTATTTATACCCATCCGTTCCGTCTGATGTATACTTCTCGACTCTTGCAGTTGTTTGACACTGGGTTTATTAAAATTCTTTTTTATGATAAATGCATTGTACCTAAATCACCAAACAGCGTACAATTTTATATTGTACATTCTTTCTACCCACTATATTTCGGGAGAAAATGTAATGGCATGAAATAAACTACTAACACTATTTTTCTTCTTTGCCAGTATCGACAAATATATCACATAACGTGTGTTATTTAATTCTAAAACCATTGTTAGTAGCGTATTGTTTTCTTTTGTATTTCTGTGGTATCGGTAACCATTTTCGTGTGTTATACAACCGGTTTTTGAAAATCTCAAATCGAAAGAAATATCTGAATAATAATAAAAAAAAGTGCAATGTTGCATTGTAATATTTTCTTTTGGATAAAAAATAAATCTACAACTTTATAAAATCACATGGATTTTTTCTAGTTTAGTATGTTTATCTGAAATTAATTTTTTGAGGATTGTTTTTAATTGCATTTAGTGAAGCAGTCTACGAGACTAATATATCTACGATCTATAATAGATCTAATTGATCTATTCGATGAATAATTAAATTTATCAATAATATCATTAGTAAAACAACTATTTTTTATAGATGTATAGATGCAGAAAATATATGATGGAAGTTTTTGGAGTGTTGTTGAAAAAAATATCTCGGTGAAACTTTTGTGATTTATTTAAAAGGGTTCGATAAATGTAAGAACAATGATTGATATGAGTGAAAACATTAATTTTATAAATTTGAAATCAAAATAGTATTGGTTATTTTTGAAAAAAAAAACGATTCTAAGCGAAGGAGGACATGTGAATCAGGTTATATTTCTAAAAGATAGTTACTAAATAAGGATCAGTACCTTATCATTTCGTAATTATCAGATTGTTTAAATTTAAATCATTTTTTACGAAGAAATAAATTGTTTAAAAGTATAAGTCTTTAGACTTGAATTTAATTAATTTATATAAATTAATTAAAATTAAATTTTTTATTAATTTATTTATTTATATATTATTATTATTATTATATGATTATAATATAAATGTAATGCTTATATAAGTATCTAGTATATATTTCAAGTCTCAATACTTTAAATTTATAGAAAACAAAATAACGTATATAATGATCTTCCTTAACTAATACTAGACAAAATTTGCTATTAAAATTCACTATAATTTTGTTTATAAAAGTTTTCTACTTGAAATCGTGTAGACATAAAAATAAAAATAATGAATGGTCAAATTATAGTAAATCCAATACATTGTTTCATTCAGAATTTAAAAAAATGTAAGCTGACAAAAAGTTATTAATCATTGTAGCTGTTTTTATATAATATAGTTATATACTTAAATAAATAGGAGCAAATTAAATAATAGTTATAAGTAAGTTAATTTTTTAATAGTTCATCAAATGCCTTTAACTTCAATAATTTTTTAATTTCAATTTTATGTCGTTAATCCTAGTTATATATTAAAAAAATAAAATTATATTATGCATTTGCATGTTTATGATTTTTTGTTGTCAACAAAAAAAGTAATTCATCTTAAATTGATATTAAATAATTATACTATATACTATAAGATTCTGTTTGAAAATTTGAAATATTTATTACTATGTACTCCAAAAAAATACATAAAGATGTTATTCGAAATAATAAATTTCAGTTTTAGGTAATAATATCAACTATTTATTATATTACATTTTGTAAATAGTTTTCCGGTTTACTTTGTGTAAACTTGTAATACTTAAATGGTTCATATTTTCTGTCTCTTTTGTCGTGATTAATTTAAACTACTAAAACATACTTACTAAAACATGTAGACTGTGGTCTTTGATCTGTGGAACGTGCGAATACACTTGGATCATATTCAGTTGCGTACGATCCCCAAGCGGCCAAGCTTAATAAACTAATAGTAATAAGCATCTATTATGTATTTCGGAATAATCGAGTTTAAACATTATTCAAGTTTCAACATCGAACCGAATCTTGTCAAATAATATCTTTCTTGTGTAATATCTGGTATTATATGTATGACCATAAAATTAATAAAAGATTTTTTTTTGTGGATTTGCTACTCTAAAAAAGTGTTTAAAGAAAAAACAAATTGTTATTTTAAAATTTATAAATTTTTGGTTCGTTTGGTACTTAGTTGGTATCATACTTGTATTACGTAAAATATTTTCATTATTAATAATATCAAGATGAGATATGTATGTAAAAATGTAGTACGCACATTTAAAGTATTATATTTTTGTACTGAATACTTTATACTGGCTTGATTTAAAATCTAAGTAATTTAAAATTAATTTTCATTGAATTCAAAAACTATAGAACAAATCGTGTTAGATGTTAGATATATACTAAAATAGGTATATAGCCGTTATGGGTAGAAATAGGTAAATCGCAGATGTTATATAAGTAACATATATATTTATATATAAATATTATAATCTTATGGTAATTTATTTTTTAGTACTCATTCTTTATGGAGTATATTAAAAATAAAACCATCGAAATATACTCCATAGAATTTCGAGAATTTTCAGAATGTTTTGAAGTGTATGACATTAATGCTCCTGCAATATCGTTTTATACTCGTTGTCGTCATTCATATGCTGGCATTCCAATTTATTTTCCCCTTTTTACAGCTTTCTCATAAATCGTAGGTATTTATTAAGAACTCCCTATTCGAAACTGAATATGTAATATATTGTAATATTTATTAGGTCTTAAAAATATGATTGATTGCTTAATATTTATTATAGGTATATGCCCCTTTATTATAATCTTGAAAGTGCTGAGTGTATCGATGCTTCAAAAAATTAATTTTCTAACAATCATGATTTCCAGAAATGACTAGAACCGTTTATTATAAAATATATAGTTTTTAATTAATGCCACAAAAGTGATTCCATGCCAACTTTGATTATTGATGTATTTGTTTAAACTTATAGATAATTTTTTTTTTTACTTATAATTAACAGTTCAAATTATAGCTTATGTGATTAAGGAAATATCTATATGAGAAAATTACATTTTTTTTTCCAATAAACAGTATTTGTTGGTTTGTGATTTTGAAATTGAATTTGATATATATATAGGAATTATCATTAATGTCTTGCAACAACTGCAATTTGAAATTTCTGTTTACATGTAAATATAATGTATAATTTATTGTAGTCCAAAATTGTAGGTTTAACGTAATTTTAAAATGGCAAAACGTACTGTATACATTTCTCTGTGATGCTGAATTAGTAATATGTTCGTTTATACAATATTTTGGCTCAAAATTAATGAGAAAATTAATTACTATAAACAATTCAGTCTTCACATGTATACGATATGTCGATAAAGTTTAATTAAATTCTACATGTATTATACTTTATTCAATATATAAAGATTACTTCATCTAAAAATTTAACATAAACCTAATTTAGATTTATAACACATGAGTGTAGTTTTAATTTTATTTTTGTAAGTGATTATGTTTTGTGGAACAAAGATCAAAGAAATGAAATAGTAATAAAAATTCTACGGGTAGTAAATTGACACAAATAAATTGGATTAATAATTAAAGCATCTAGTACATAAATTGTACTTTATCTTGCTTATTAATCAAACAAAAAATAAAAATGTTTAATGATTTATCATTTACTAAAACTATATTAAGTGGCATAAGAACTATTATTTTGCTTATTTGGTTGTAAACGATAAAATGTGTTGGTAAATCGTGACTACGGTGAGGTAGGTACATTTAAAGGAACTTTAGCTTATAACCCCGGAAAATCAATTTTATAATTTCAATAGAAAGAGAATATTATTAATGAATCTGTTTTAGAGAGTGATTGAAAGTTTAATTTTTTAGCTAATATGCTTGATAAGTTGTACTTAATTGAAGTTGTAAAGTATTTTTAATTTTAATACCAATATTCAGTCAAAGTATGAGTTTAAATTATAAGTTTCATAATCTTTTTATTTTATTTTTATTCTTGCAGTAAACATGTTTTTTTTTTTGATTAAATTAATCTTTAATTATAAAATTATATTTTAATTAAATCCTTTTACTATGTAGAAATAAAAAAATTGGTAAATTATTTATAAACATAATTAGAATGAACAACAAATAATGAAAATATTCACAATTACCGATTATTGCTATGTACAGTAAAACCTCGCTCAGACGGAACTTCGGTAAGACGGAAACCTCGGTATTATAGAAAATTTGTTTGGTCCCGTTTCTAATTATATATAATTTTATCCCACCAAGCCGGAAATGGACCCGTTTTTGTAATAAAAGTTTATAAAAACCCTTGTTAAGACGGAAATATAACATGATTTTTGTAAAATAAGTTTATTTTCGTATTATCGATACCCATAGATAATTGATATATTTGTACGATGACATTACATTATTATGGTAATACAAATAAAAAATATAATTATTATTTATGTATACTGGCTTAAAATAAGTATGTAGTTTATAATTTAATTCAATTTTATTTTTTAAATCCCGTCAAGACGGAAACCCTGTTTACACGGAAAAATTGCATGGTCCCAAGCGATTCCGTCTTATTGAGGTTTTACTGTATTATATAATAGCAGTTTTACTTATTTTGTATGCAAGGATAAGACTCAGAACATTTCAAATGTATCCGTGGTTGTTTCCGTTGTAGATTATAAGCACCTACATTTTTAAACTTGATAGGCCTAATTAATGCATATTACCGGAAAGCACTTACTTTTATTAATTTATTCTTATTATTCTATAGATAAATTGTCATAAGAAGTTCACTAGCTTATAGTAGTTTTATTTATATGAAGTATACTTGTTTAAATTAATTCATGTGTAGCAGAAATGTGGCGTTTGGACAGTGATAATTGCATGTACTCTGAAAACAGTAATAAATCTTATTATGTATTGTGGTATTCTGACTTCAGAGTTTGAATTGGTGATACCTGTATTTACTATTAAAATATTCTGTAGTTATAACTATTATTTAAAATTTCAAAAACAATATCCTATGCTCAATAAAAAGTAAATAATAAGAATTTTCTGTTTTCAGGTTTTAAAGTTTTTTTTTTTAAATTGTCACACGTTTCTTGAAACGTTTTTAATTTTTTTTTTATATAAACACAATCAATGAGAGAACCACCAGAACACGACCAGAAAGAACTGTATACAGATAGTATCATAAACATTTTCTTCATTTAAATTGATTTTAAGTGCTTACATACTATATTTATATCATGTATATTTTCCTTATGAGTCGAGAGTCAGTAGACTTAAAATTCCATTTCAAAATCCTCTTCACAAAATTTTTTTTGTTTTTCAATATAATTGTCTACGTTACTTAATTTTAAATTCACATTTATATAAACAACAACAGTATAAAAATATCTTAACATTAATTACATTTTTCACTACTAGGCTTGAACGTGATATTTAATTTGTTTTTTGTGAAAGTTGTTTTGGAAAAAATAGTTTGAAAACAATTTGTAAAGATCTTATTTGAATAAATGACATTCATTGTTTTTAAACGTGTAATGGTACATTTCTTATTAAATATCATTGCTGGTCTATTATTTATGGATGACTTTTATTTAATTAATATTATTTTATTTTATTTTAATGCTATCTAAGTGGGATAGATTACAATATTGTTTTTTTTTTTTTTTTTGCTAATACGTTGATATTATAATTGTTTATTTAAAATTATAATACCAACGTACTAGCAATAATCAATATTGTAGGTACCTAATATATAATAATACATATAATATGTAATATATTGTAGATATCATTTATTTCATATTTTGTAATTTAATATATTTAAAATATTACTATCTTAATTTTTTATTTTACTACCTAAGTAATTAATTGTCACATATAAGGCTATAAATTATTAATTCTTCTACATTTTTTTTTTTTTAAATATACTTAATATTTTTTTTTACGGTAGGTACTTTTTATTATAATATAGTATTTGAAAATGTATATACAGAAGATGAGTAGATGCTCGAGTATTGATTGATTTAATTTCGTTTTATGAACAATACAATATACAGTATATACAAACTCCAAATAAAATAAGAGAAAGAAGTATTTTTAATGACCTATACGTTCTGAGGAGGTGAATTGATTTCCCTAAGAGACGTTAAAATAGTCAATCAATGTGGAATCAAAATGTAAAATAATGAAAAGTATCACTCACAATTTCCCTTGGATAATTACCATATTGTACAATTTAAATTATATTCTTATATGTTAAATCTTTAATTTAATATTAAAGATTAAATATAAATAATTTTAATTAAATTTAATTATAATTAATAAATAAATTATAATAATAATTATAATTAATAATAATTTTTATTTAATATAACGTTTAAGAATATAATTTAAATTGTACAACATGGCGATTAACCAAGGGAAATTGTGAGTGATACTTTTCATTATTTTACATTTTGATTCCACAAAAAACTTTTTTATATATATGGTGAACATCAGACAAATCATTAAATAAATTATACCACAAAGTTTGTCGATAGTTTGTGATTTAATTTATTTAGTGATTTGTCTGATGTTTACCATATATGTACAAAAGTTTAATTAAAAAAGAGAGACGATATCAATGCTATGAATAAACAATACGGATATTATGCATAGATATTTAATATGTAATATAATATAACATAACATATTTATTAATAATATATAATTTTAATTAATTAATATATTGTTTTAGAAATTTATAGTTTTAGTATTTTATTTTATTTTCAAATACAAAATAGAGAGGAGTGGAAAGCAGTGTCGGTGGCGGCAAAAACTCTTGAAGAGTTGCAATGCCAATGAAGAAGAAGTATTTAATTTTAATTTAATTTAACTATTTATGCGTATTAAATGACACAACAGTACAAGATGTTTATTACTTTATTATTTAAGCACATTTCTTCTATCATAAACTATACTTAAAACCTTTTAACTTTACAATTCGATGTATTTGGACTTTTTAAACTAAAATTTATTCTCTTTTTATTTTAATGCTAAATTCAAGTATTCAAATTTAAAGGCACAGCGACACTTATATTATTACAGTAGGCATTGCGTAATATCTACATTCATTGTTTCACACTTAAAGGAAAAAATATAGATTTTTATATTTTGATTTACTTGCTATCAATGGAAATCGTATTCATCTATACTTCCTTTAGTATCTTACAGGACTAAAATATGTACTTTGTTCTTAATTAGCAATGTAATTTTATATTTACGTTGGGTTATATTGATTGAAAATTTAAAATGGTTAATAAAGAGCGATGTATTCATAAAATTTTAAGTTAAAACAAAATAGTTTTGTTGATATTATAAGCACAAAAGTTTTTCTTTGCGTAATATTACCGAACCAATGTTTCAGATAAACAGAATCTATTTGTAGTAGAATAATAAATTGTTATTTTCTACGAACATTGGAGTTCACTATTGGAATGTGTATTGCGTTAAGTCGCGTCTTACAATATCACATACAGATTCGTTGTATACGTGTTCATTACGAATGTCAAAAAATAGTAGTTTTAGGTGAACGTACCTATAGTGTATTTATATTCGCTTTCCAATATGTATACGATTTTTAGGTACCTATGGTCAATTGCGTGATTTCGATTTATTAATTGAACAACGTAGGTCGATAAATGTATATTTGTTATAAGAGGTGACGACGATGAGTATTTGAGGAGCGGAGGAAATAACAAAAACTGAGTATATTAATTTTGTGATTTTTATCATATTTTATATGGCTTATGGTGGTGAACAGTAATTTGCTAAATTATTGTTATCCGCGGTAATGCTCACGCTCGAAAATCATAATGTAAATTGTACATTTTTCATTGTGCAATATAAGTATTGTGGAAAACATGGCCGAGATTTTCCGTCTATGGGGCGACACTGAGACGCAGCATGCACGGCGGCAGCGACGTACGCCAGTTGAGTGCATATACGTGTATATGGTAAATATAGGATGATTTTTTCTCGTTTCCTCGATTTCTGAATAAGTTATTCCGTGTCGGCATAATTTTCAAGTTTTTTATTTTCTTCGAACGGTATTTTAAATTAACTTTAACGTTTCACATCCACTCCGAAACGGAGCGTATTTCTGAAAATGTCAATCAAAGTTTAAACGAGTGGTTAGTGGTTCACCAATTATACAACACTTCGTGAAGTTGCCCATTACCGCTCAGTACTGCTTGTCTAAGCTTAATAAATGCACATAAATAATTTACCACAGATTTGATGCGATCGATTTTTGTATATTGAAATTATTATTGTAAACATGCTACACCAGAGATCTATTCGGGTAGGTACGTGGCGGTTCACAATAATCGAGAACTTGAAAATGTATCCACAATACAAAATGGCTACAATCATAATTTCTCCTTGGATACATAGCGCAAACACGTCTTTAGATTGAATTATGTCGAATATTTTTAAAGATAAAAATAACAATATTAATATAAAAATCTGAACTGAGACAATGCGTGCTTAACGTTAAAAAAATCACCCTGTATGTACTTGTGTACATATGAACGTTTGTACGTGTGTATGTGTGTGTATACGCGTTTGTGTGTGCGTGTGCGTGTGTGTCTGCACGCGCGTGTGTGTGTGTGTGAGTGAGTGGGTGGGTGCGCGCGTGTGCGAATCTAAAGCTGTACCGACGGAGAAGTGCGGCGCGCGCAATTCCCATTCATTCGCCAAACGCCGTGTAATCAGCACGCCGATAGCTACCCCGTGCGTGCGAGAGACAATCCGCCGCCGTTGTCGTTATTGTTGTTATTATTATTTTTTACTATCAGCAAGCTCATATTATCACGTCAAAGCAGAAAACTGTTGTTACCGGTATGTACCTCTACTGTAAATCTGTTATTATTTATTTATTTATTTATGTTTTCTTCTCAAACATAAACTATGCATTAACTTATAATACACTTAAAATCATTCTGCGCACGTTTTAACGAATATTATGTAATATTATGGTGAAACATGTTATATTTAAAATTAATTACGCCCTACCGCGTGGACCGATTATCACATTAAAGTATTGCGTGTGATTAAAATGGTCTACAAATAATAAATAAAATGTAAATGAATCTATTTCATTAGTATTTTCTTATCTTCGTCGAATACTATTGTTGTGATAATGAAACAGGGTGAATAAACTGAAGAATAACAATTATTCTAAAAATCGTATTATAACGAACCGAGTGGTTTATACATGCGAGTACTTGGCATATTAAGAGTAAACAGAACATTTTATTAGAATTACATTATTCTCTGTACACACGTTATTTTTACATATTTCGTTATTCGATTTAGTGCGGTTGTTTTCGATTATTTTAGTTTGATTTTATAAATAAATAATAAAAACTGTCAAATGTTGTAATTTAGTTAAAATATGTTTGAAAATTTATATTTTACTGGCCGATATGTTATAGTTTCTATTTTACAAATATAATCACCTTGCTTTTAAAATACGTAGTCTTGTGAGATTTGGTGTCTCAAATATATATTACTGTCTACGTATAAATTATATTATGTGCTATAATTAATGTATGGACATTAATACCATTATGACCTATTTGGGTAACCTAGGTAACATTATATGACTAACTATCGCGTTTTAATCATGAATTTTGACAGGGGAATGTCCCTCCATAAAAATATATTATGTATGACAAACATAAAAAATCATATTAATAATATATTAATTATAATTTTAGTTTTAATAATTAAAATATTAATTTTTTTTTAAGATTTGAATACCCATTTTTATTTGCATTATGAACTCGAAATTCGACAAATGCAATAGTGCGTGGTTATTTTTTTTTTTTTGAGATTGACTTTGTCTTGAATTTGAGACATATACGTATTACATTTCCCTAACGTTTTACATTTTTACTAGTTGGGAATTGCTTGATATTTCATTTTTTGCTTTATAATCTGATTTATAGTTTTATTTATTTATCGTTACATATATTATTTATGTATGTTTATCTAGATGCTCTAGAATCTAGGTATCATGGTTTTTATTATAAAATAAGATTATTTTAGTTACTGAAGAAATAACAATAATCGATTATTAATTAGTATAAATTGTGGAGTTTTTCTATTTTTTATTTTATAATTTTTAGGAAAGCGGAAAGAATTGATTTTACAAAAGTATGTTTTCCATTTTTTATGTCTATACTAATTACTAAATCTACTCACTTTCTTTCATAGTTCTTGTAGTATTTAAACTCGTGTAATTATTATTATTGTGAAAAAATTGAATTCAATTAGATGATATCTTACATTATATTTTGAGTATCTTAATAGTTTTTAAAATATTAGGTAGGTATCCGAAAATTATTAAAACGATGAAAGTTGAACTACACTAAATTAATATGAAAATATAATGATAACAATTTTAATAAGTTCATGTTGAACATTTAATTTTAACGTAATAAAAATAAAACTATGAATGTACGTATTAATAAATGTAAATAACATTGGTTAGTCCATATAGTAATTGCTGAGAAAAAAGTTAATGCAGGATAACCTCCCTATTTTTCCATAACCATGAAAAAGTAATTTACGTTAAATTATAGGTCTTGATAATTCATTCCTTTCCGGTGACGTAAAAGTGTTAAAAATTATTTAAAAAGAAAATATTTTTGCTGTTTATTAAGTTTTATTAAAAAATATAGCATATATTTACATAAAATTGTATTAGATTTTTATTTAAGATAAAAGTAAACAATTTATATAATTATTTGTTTGTAGAGAAGAATGGAATTTTTACAATTATTTAAATATATTTAACGAAGGAGATAAAAATTATTTTTTACGAACAATTTTTAAATTTAAAATTCATAAAAAAAGATATAACATCCTAAAATGATACAATTAAATTTGTAATATTTAAATAAAATCTTTTTAACGTTCACGATGAAATTTTGCGTACTATAATTATTGTATTTGAAAAATAATCATTAAATATTTTTATTTTATAAAAATTCTTAACAATAGAGTGTAATGTTAAATATTATCCAAATAAATGATTTGTTGAATAATTTAACGATAATTATTGAAAATATGTATATTTCTATATGTTGGTAATAATATAAAGTCAATTCGGTTATTATTATATTTAATCTGTTATCATTGAAAATACAAGTATGAATGTATTACTGATTTATTTTTTATCTACACCACTACTAGTTATACTATACGTATAGTATTAATAATATATGTACAAATATTATTAATTAATCAATATTCATTCTCAAAATCTTTTACTTAATACTTCATTCAGATGATTTTAGACTAAATTTTAAGTTATAAAAAATATTTTATTTATACATTAAACAAAGACCACATAGTAATTATTATATATTATATTATATCCAATTCAAAACCAGTTATTAATCAATTTTATTAAGATTTCGGGTCATCTTAAACATTAAATAATACACTTATAACCTATAAACATTAACCAGTATATATGCGTTTTATATTAATTGTATTTATCAGTTAAAATCGCAATGTCATATGAATTTACGTTTGTCATTTTACTCGGAGTTTGCAGTTGTTTAAATAATAGTTGGTACACGAATTAAGTAATATTTATTTTTTAAATTAATTTGCTTTAAATTTGTCATGAAACCACGTTTATCTTGGAGCAATGAACTTTAATTATTGGCTGTACATTTTTTCTCAAAAAAAGTATTTATGTAAATTATTTTATGAAATTCCAGTTGTAAAATTGTATTTGCATGATAGCTTGACACTTGTAGGTGAGTGTTTTATATTTTGTAAAATATTCCTACTCCTACGCAAGGCTCTTAAAATATTATTAAAATATAAAATAATGTATGAAAAGCCAAGAATATTAATATATAAGTAAGTTATGAAAGAGTGAATAATACCGAAGTAAAGAGGGAAATTTGGAAGAAAAATTTGATGAACTGTTTGATATTATTGATAATGGATATCACTCATGAAAATGTAATTGATCTAATAAAAATCCAATACCATAAAGATTATTTTATAACTTTAATGAAAAAAGGTTATCTTATAATATCATGGAAGTAGATATCATGTTACCTGTAGCCAGTGGTGCTAACAAGATTTATTTTCGGGGGAGGAGGGAGTTATACATTTGAAAAAAAAATAATTTTAAAAGGGATTTAGTGGAGAGAATGGAGTTAAGTTAACTACATATTTGGGGGGGGGTCACTACTCCTACCTGACTTCTCTAACCCTTTCTTCAGTGTCATCAATAGTTGTAACCAGAAAAATAAACAAATAAGGAACGAAAAGAAAATTATAAAACACAAAGCTATATCAGAAACTCCATCAATACGTAAAATATTATTTTTAATTAAATAATCACGAGTCATGCGGTTGATATGTTCTAATATTTTACTCATAAAACCAAATATTTTTACTATAGTTTCAATAACACTATAATACTACTTTAAATTGAATACTAAAAAAGAATATTTATCAAAAGACATTTATTGTTTAATAATTAAGTATTAGGTACAAATTTAGTTTTAATCACTCAACGCCATTAAGCTTAACTTAATAAAATTATGTTTAAAAAAATTACCTAAGAATCATACGGTTAAAGAGTAGCTAGCTGTAGATTTAATATAAGTAAAAGTAATTCGTCAAGTGTTACAATTAAATCTAGAGTAATTATAACAATCTTCATTATTTGACGATCATAAAAACACAGATTATATAAAAATATTTTAATATAGTCTGTAATAAAAATAACTATATAAAACGGAAAATGACGGAGAATTTTGAGTAAAGATCTAAATATAAAGTAAGTGGAATAATCTGTATATAAAAAAAAAAAAAAAATAGTAAATAAGACGATGTTTTAACTCTTTTTTAAAAAATATACGTTTTTATACTAAAATTAAGCATTTACCTACAGAAAAAAAAAAAAAAAAATAATACAACATGAAATTTTCAAACATCTATAGATAGTTCAAAAACAATCCTTATGTTATTATGTCATAGTATATAATACATACAATACTATGTTACAATACATAGTATTGTAACATAGTATATAATATATAGTACAATATGTTATAGAAACTGATATCATTTAATTGTCGTATAAAACTGAATTTTCCAGTAATAAATGTCTGAAAACAAAAGTTCGATTTTATCAAAAACCGATATGTAGTACATTTTAATTTTTTTTCTTATGATTTATCTTCAGTTTTTCGTAAAATTGTTTTGAGTTTGTAACATGACTTTATCAAAATATCAACTTACTACTACTTAACTTTAACATTAATTAATATAAATTATTACGGGGTATAACGTGTATAACGGTATTTGTCAAGGTTTATATATCATATACAATAGTACCTAATTCAAAATAAAAACTAAATTACTTCGTGTATCTATCGACTGCAGTAAGCAAAATGACCAATTAATACAGAGAATCAAAAGTAAATTTTTTAATTGCTGTGTTTTGTCTAAACGATATAATTGTTGTACATTACAAAAAAATTGATTTAATTTTTAGCAGCTTAATATACAACTTCAAACGCATTTCAGACCAATTCAGGGAACAGACGTGACTAGAAGCCTTGGGCCGACGATTTACGAACTATTATACTAACTGTGGTTTGATGCTGACACCTGTGAATTTAAAAGTGCTCATGTGACGGACAAATTCAGAGATTTCTAGCAACAGAAGTCGACATTACCAGCAGCGCAGCGGCGACCTTGAGAATTGTTCTCGAGACCAAGTAGGTGGTCGATTAGGCTAAGCTCGATTTATTGTTCCCTGATAATTACCGGCGGCTTTGACCTGCGGGTATATGTGTGCAACTTTTGCAGACACGTATTGAAATCAATATATTTTTAGTGTCGAAGCCTACTGTTTTTTTTTTTTTTTCAATGTTGAGATGAATATTATAGCTTTTTTTAGTTCCGTTGTAACTTGAAATATTCACTCTCAGTCATTCTTGTCTCCTCCGGGGTAATATATTTTAATATACTTATAGATAACTGGAGTAATACTATTTTGTAGGGGTTGAATATACTCTTAGATATTTTACTACTGACAAAAACACATAAGGGAATATTTATTTTCATGTGAATATTTATACTAGAATATGTTAATCGGTGTAGGTAAAAATTATTGTGGGTATAATAATGCTGATACTTCAGTACCTGCCATCTAATATAATTCATCACCGCATAGGCTACCAAATTTTCCAATTTTAGATTCTAGATTTATTTTTTAAATTATTATGAAACTTATGTTCAAATTATTTATGGTTACTATTATTAATTATATTAAAATGAGTAACGAATAATGTGTAAATAAAATATAATAATATTTGGAATAAATGATATAGCTTTTAATGGTATTGAAATTATTATATTTACTATTAAAATTGATATTAAAATAGTATTTGTAAGGAAATAATTATATAATTTTGTAAATATTTAATTTCTATGCTGTGAGTAATATTTATGAGAAAAAAATCTATTTAATTTTCTTTTAACAGAAAAATTAAATAAAAATAGCCATATTAAGTCACATTTGCTTCTGCTTAAATCGATTCAGGGTTCTAAAACTAACATCATTTACATACATATATGGTACAGTTGTTTAATTTTGCGTTTCCCATGACGTTGAGAATAAATAATAATAGAAATAGGACACATTTGTTGACTTAGGGTTAATTTTTCCTATTAAAACGTAGTTAAACGAACATGTGTTTTCAAATAAGTGTAATGCGTGGGTAGCTCCGATGAATAAAATTTTATATGACAAATACTGTTATGGATTCGGAGCATTTAAATAATTAAAAGTTTAATATTATCTTCAATTACCATTTAACATTTTTCATTACTAAACAGTGCCGGTAAAAACACCTTCTTGCAAGATAAATATTTGTCGGACATCACACAGCCATGACGACCACATTGATGATAAATTATTTTTCGATGATGACATTTTTTTATTATAAATAACTGTTTCTCGTTCCAACGTTACTTAACTGATATCTCACTTATATGGATCGATCAGCAAAAAAATAAGTATACGGGTTGTTAAAATCGATTTTATAATTATTTTTATCCGTTTAAAGTATAATGTAAAGTATAATAAATATTTTTAATACAAATTTATCTGTTATATTTAAAAATGAATATCGTCATCAGTTTTCCTTTTTTTTTTTTTTTTTATTTTAATCACATCGTTATCCTTATTATTTTTAACTTATATGTGTTTTTAGTGTTGTCTATATCTAGTAGAATATCATTACTGGGAGGTTAAATTGTGGAATAATAACGAGAATTATTGAATGTAGTTAAGATGACATCCACTATGTTCTTACTTTTTATATTATTATACAGGAATGCAAATATTTTGACTCAGTTTTATATCTATTAATGTAGATGACTAAATAACTTGTGCCCAGCAATATTGATATTTAAAATAATGTTATGTGGTACATACTCTTTGTTAATTCATAAATATATAAAGCAAAAAATAATTACAACTACATTAAAATTTGTATTTATTTATTTTTTCTAAATTAGTTAAAATTACTTCAACGAAGGAAATTATATTGGATGAGGTAAACAATAGATTTGTATTTAAGTTTTTATTTATACTTATTGTTTATACATTTTGAATACATATCAACCAATCAAATATGCCTGGGTTTACCAACGTATAGTCATATATTTTTCCATCTTATATTGTATTTCACCACAAAACAAAAAAATAATGACAATGTGTTTAATGGTTTATAAGAAAAACAATTCTTATTGATCATATTCTTGTAAGCTAACACTATTCTGTACTAAAATTAATAAATTATTTTTTTTTACGAATAAAAGACAGAGAGAGTTTTATTTGATGTAATGATATGAACATTTCATTTTATTCCATTATAGATGTGAATTTTAAACTTAAATAAACAAAAAAAATTAGATCAAGTAATGAAACAAGTTAAATTAAAAACTTGTTATAGGAGTACTTTTTTGGTCTCATGAAATTATGTAGTATTTTAAGGGGAGACAATTTTTTGTACTTGCTAAAGTATATCAAAAACTAATCGAAATAATATTTAAACATTTAATTTAATTATTTTTATAGTTTCGTAATAATTGTTACATAGTCAACATAGTCACAATAGTTTCTTTTAGATTCTGAACGGAGTGAAGAATGTATTGATTTTACAATGATGTGTGTTTTTTTTTTTTTTTTTTTTTGTGTCTGTCGACACGATTTGGGGCAGTAAAAATGCTTCGATTGCCTTATGTAGCAACTTTTCTGAAAGAAAAGTGAATCTATTTGGTACTTTGGGGGGTCAAAAAGCGACGGGAAAAACCATAAAAAAATTTGGGAAAAACAGGAGTTTTTACGCAAAACCAGTTTTCGACATAATCAAATTATTTATTTTGCTATAACTCAAAAACTAATCGATGTAAATACTTAAAATTATCACCAAATGTTTAGATTAGCGTTCTCTATACACCGTTAAATTTTCAAAGTATTTTGATTTTTATTAAGCTATTTATAGACAATTGAAATTTTAAATTTTTTTAAGTATTTTTTTTTTAAATAACGATAAAATTTTTTTGGCTGCCCAGAAAATCTTGAAAATTTAATACAAGGTTTCTTATAAGTTGTTCCTTAACTGATAAAAAAAAATCTAAAATCGTAAGTCACAATTTTTTTTTATAAGTGCTCAAAGTTCCAATTTATACGAAATATGTAAAAATCAAGATAATTTGCAAGTTATTTTGTAGATAAAAATTCATAAAATTTTTTCTGTTTATACTTAAGGTTCAAAATTTTAACACTAGGTTATCTATAAGCTACTCTTCAAAAATCTTTAAAAAAATTTCTACCGGACTTAGAGAAAAAAATTTTAAGACTGTTTGAAATTTAAATATTTACGAAATTGCATAAAATTGCTATTTATTCTCAAACGATTTTAAATATTTGTTATAATTCAAAAAGTATAAGTCGCAGATTTTTGAAATTTCTACCAGCTGTTAAGATTGGTATTTCTTTTATGCAATATTTTTTTCAAAATATTATATTGATTTTTAAGCCACTTATAGGCATTTAAAATATTCGATTTTTTTTACATTTTATTTTTATAATCGGTGATAAAAAAAATTTGGCTATTACAAAATACTTGAAAATTTAATCGAAGATTCCACAGAAATAGTTCTTATTGTCATTCAAAAATTATTAAAATCCATAGGCACAATTTTTTTTTATAAGCGTTTGAACATCGAATATTGACATAAAATTACATGTAAAATATAATATAATGTAGAATGTTCTAGACTGACAAACTATATCGCTGTATGCAACTGCCAACCCATCCTAATTGAAAAATATATTTATCGTTTCAAAATAAAATATACTTTTTACAATGTTTATAAATAACAATGTATTATTTAAGACTGTTTGAAATTTAAATATTTACGAAATTGCATAAAATAGCGATTTATTCTCAAACGATTTTAAATATTTGTTATAATTCAAAAAGTATAAGTCGCAGATTTTTGAAATTTCTACCAGCTCTTAAGATTGGTATTTCCTTTATGTCATATTTTTTTCAAAATATTATATTGATTTTTAAGCCACTTATAGGCATTTATAATATTCGATTTTTTTACATTTTTTTTTTATAATCGGTGATAAAAAAAATTTAGCTCGTACAAAATACTTGAAAATTTAATAGAAGATTCCACAGAAGTAGTTCTTAAAGTCATTCAAAAATTATTAAAATCCATAGGCACAATTTTTTTTTATAAGCGTTTGAACAGCGAATATTGACAAAAAATTACATGTAAAATATAATATAATGTACAATATTCTAAACTGACAAAGATATCGGTTTTTTTTTTAAAATGCTCTAACTCAAAAATGAAAAACCGCAACAACTTGAAATTTTCACCAAATCTTTATATTGACGTTCTCTATACATGGTTAAGATTTCAAAGTATTTTGACATATTTTGACTTATTTATAGACAATATAAATTTTCGATTTTTGTTAAATTTTTGTTTTTAAACATCTATAAAATTTAATTGGTTGAGCGAAAACTCTTGAAAATTTTATACTAGGTTTATAATAAGTTAAACTTATCGTAACTAAAAAATATCGGTGATCGGTTAACTCAATTTTTTTTTATAAGCCCTTAATGCTCAAATTTGTATAAAATGTGTAAAAATTACGATAATTTGCAAGTTATTTTATAGATAAAAATTCATAAAATTTTTTTTGTTCTTACTTAAGGTTCAAAATTTTAACACGAGGTTATCTATGAGCTACTCTTCAAAAATCTTTAAAAAAATTTCTACCGGACTAAGAGGAAAAAATTGTATGACTGTTTGAAATTTAAATATTTACGAAATTGCATAAAATAGCGATTTATTCTCAGACGATTTTAAATATTTGTTATAATTCAAAAAGTATAAGTCGCAGATTTTTGAAATTTCTACCAGCTGTTAAAATTAGTATTTCTTTTATGCAATATTTTTTTCAAAATATTATATTGATTTTTAAGCCACTTATAGGCATTTAAAATATTCGAATTTTTTACATTTTATTTTTATAATCGGTGATAAAAAAAATTTGGCTATTACAAAATACTTGAAAATTTAATCGAAGATTCCACAGAAATAGTTCTTATTGTCATTCAAAAATTATTAAAATCCATAGGCACAATTTTTTTTTATAAGCGTTTGAACATCGAATATTGACATAAAATTACATGTAAAATATAATATAATGTAGAATGTTCTAGACTGACAAACTATATCGCTGTATGCAACTGCCAACCCATCCTAATTGAAAAATAAATTTATCGTTTCAAAATAAAATATACTTTTTACAATGTTTATAAATAACAATGTATTATATCCTAGACAAACATATGAACTCCGTTCAGAATCGTTATTCGTATACAATGATATCTATCATTGCATTCAAATTTAACAAATCCATTATAATAATGACCTATCCTATAAGCGAGGGGCTCTCCACCCCTAACTGTACAGCAGAGCGAGGCCCATCCGGTTCTTTTTTTTTATTATAAATGTTCCGATAATTCTCATATAAGGAAGTTTTTTTTTTACCATATAGATATTTCCTATAAATATTCGAAGATCTTTGTACTTTTTACATAATTGCATACCATGTCATAAAAAATATTTTTAAGAATATCAATAACCACGAATATATCATTATTTTAATTTAATTTTTTTATTTATGTACTCAATGTGTTGTATGCTATTTAAATTTATATTAAAAATATAACTTTAAATAAAATAAAGTTCATTTTACTGTGGTTATAGTTCGAAAAATCTGTTATTGATTTGTCAATGGCGTAGTCAGCCAATAATATATTTTATTTTGAGCATTGTTTAAACTTGTTAACTATTCGATTTTTCATAGTAATAAGAATTATCTTATTAAATATAGATTTATAAATTTTAAATAAATCATTTGAAAAAATAAAGCTTAAATCTTATTTTAAGAAAGACTTATTTAGTAATAAAAGTCGAAGGTTTAAGAGAAAGATTGCAAAATGAATAGAATAAAACCGAACTTATTAATACGATTGAAGCTAGTTTATTAAGCTAGTTCATTATAATATATTATTTTATAATGGGCAATATACAATATAAATTATTGATTTTGTTTTATGATTGAATTAAATATTAATTTTTTTGTAATAGTGTATAGTTTTAAAGTAATCACCGTAATTTATGTACAAAAGGACGGTTCAAATTTATATTCATTTATTTTTCAATTATATTTTATTTAACTGTTCTGATATATATTCTTTCGTTTATATATTATTTACATTTTAATTTATGTAGGGCATTACCTAGAAGTATTAACAAAATGAAATATAATATTTTTTTGTAGACCTATAAATATTTCAGTTAAGTTTGTACCAATGTTGTCCAATGGTTATTAAGTAATTATATATTCAATAAATAATTTTAACTTTATTTTCAATAAAGAAAGAAAATTACCTTTTTTTATTTTTAATGTAAAAATTTGAAGATGAATGAGTTCCATGTATGTATTACGCTAACAATAAGTATTACGTTTCATTTAAAATTCAAATTGAGGTGAAAATATTGGATAAGAAAATTTCATTAATTGAATTTTTTTTTGGTAGTTAATTTTTTAGGCAGAGTATGTATTAATAATATTTTATGATTATATGCATTAAATAAGGAAGAAAATATAGGTTTTAAAATGATTTAATTTTAAATACCATCATTCGTAACAATATAACTTAAGGTTTTTAATTAATGATACATTTTAATTGATTGTGATGATTCAGTGGACATTTTTTTTTCAAGACAATATGTTATAGTCAGACTGATAAAAACAATCCATAAATATTTTTTAGAAAATATATAAATACTATGTGGTGGTGGTGCATATCGGACGTCATTACGACCGTTCTAGGTCCCTCACCTGTCACATGGGAAACCGGGTGTCGTGAGATGGTGCGTACCACGGTCAGGTGGTTGATTAGAGGAGCCGAAGTGGCCATCGACGGCCGTTTTGATAACGAATGCCGAGCGGACCGCGCCATAGAATATACTAATCCTGAACAGTTAATATGTTTAAATACAAAAATGATTTTTCTTGAAGTGTTGTGGAACAGATCAACATATTATTTTAAATAGATAAATTTCCAAAAAAATATTTTGATTTTAAATTAAAGATGAAATTTGTTACGAAATTACCGTGCAGAAATAAAAAATTATAAAACGATAAGAATACATTCTTATCAATATCTTATTTAATAACAATTAAGTTCAGTTTTGTACTTTATAGTGCATACATAACCTAAAGTAAGCTAAAAGAGATAGCTTTTTAATTTTTGTTATTATTATTATTATTTTTTTTTAAGTTTTGTTTAATATTGTTTTTATCATAATTTTCATAAGTTTCATGATAAGTACCTATAAATAGCCAATTGGCTTATCAGTTATAATTTTATATTTTATCAAACTTAATGTATATATTACTGTCCATTGATTGTTTCTAATATTCATAAATTTAAGTTTTTAAAATTGGATTGTTTTTTTACCCAGTTATTATATTAGCGAATCTTGTCCACGTCTGTGGAGTGGAGGTGGTACAGCATACGTTTGAATGTGTTGATGAACTATTTTTGTCGTTTCGGTTTTAGATTTGATGCGGCTTAATATTTTTTTAAAGGTTTGGCATCCCTTGTAATTGTCAGTGTGGTTTTCTCCACAGTTTGCACATTTTGCTGGTTCCTCCAGTTTTTTTTCTGTAATCTTCGGTTTAATGTTCAGCTCCACATTTCACGCAGCGCGGTTTGTGGAAGCAGTAGTTGCGTGTGTGTCCATATTTTCGGCAGTGATGGCATTGGGGAGGGCCAGGTTTTTTCTTAGGGTATTCGAATTTGTAATTTTTTTAAATTTCTAAAAATTTGTTTTATTTTGGGTGAGAAGAATCAAAAACGTTCTTAAATTTCGAATGAAAAGATTTACAAGTTAGGTTCTTTGTGAGCTTAACATTTTTTTCCCCCATAAATCCGGCGTAAATATTGAATATTTATTTATTTGTGTATTAACTAAATGTATTTTTATTGAAAATAAAATTAAGGTAAAAATCACTAAAAACTAGTTTTCATATAGTAATATTATGTTAATAATAAATATTTAATTTATTATTATTAATTTTCGTTAAAAATTAAAAAATATTTACAAAATTTGGAATCTATTAGGAACCATTAAAAACGTACTAAAGTAAAAAAGTAACACGAATTATATTCGGGACATAATTTGTTCAAAAAGGTTCGTTTACTTAACTTGGTACGCAGTTAGTTGTGTGCATCTTTTTATTCTGTGGTTGAGGACATGTTAATTTAAAATGTTTGGATTATGTGTTTGCTGTTGTTCAGTGTTTGTTACATATTTCAAGGTAATACAAATTTAAATAACTAAATATCAAATAAGTTGAAACATAAAAGCAAAGGGGTTTTTGATTGTGATGTTGTAAAGCTTGAGAAAGAAATGTTGTTTTAGTTTGAACTAAATTCCATAATGATAAATTTTGTATAAATTATATATATACATATAAATTTATATTTATATAATATATATATATATATATTATATAAATTTAATAAATGTCCAAAAAAACTCAAGTTCAAATGTGCATTGTTTTTTATTTTTTTTTAAGATAGAATGACACGAAGAATAATAGTTAAAATTTCATTAGTTGACATTTATTTTTAGTATATCAATAGTATTAGTTAACATTTTAAATTTAATATAAACGCTTGAAATGCATTTTTATGGTGTAATTATAAATATATAAATGTTAAATTGGTATTAAAATATAATAATATGTATTTAAAATTACATCCATGGAATGGGTATATTTAATATGTAATACCTGTAAATTATATAACAATGAACCATAGTCTATGATATAAATGAATACAAGTTTTGAATTGATATTATCAATGTTTATTATTTTATTAATGCCCGTTTTGCATATGCAGTAAAACCTACTTATTAGGAACTCTTTTGGATTAAGGTCAAATGTTTCAACTAACCGATTGTTTCTAATAAGTGAATTACGGAAGGAAGAAGTGAAAAAAACGGTTTTATTCGTTATGAAAAAAATGTGTAATTTTAAAAAAAAAGTATTTACTCTGAAAAAAAAATGTCTGATGTAAAATATGTGTTGACCATCGTTTTTTTTTTGTGTTGAGTAGCTTGTGATCATGATTTTATTAGAATAATGTTGCCCAAAGCCTTTTTCATTCATACGGTGCTGGACTACTACTTGAGGACACTTAGAGCTACAATTTCTTTACTCGATGAGAATTTCTCGTTGTTTTCATCTCCATCGTCAGTGTCAGCCTATTCAATTGTTTGAAGATTCTTAATCGCATAACCGCTTTTCTTTTGTTGAAAGCTCTGCAACATCAAGGTGTGAGTCTACATCGATCCAATATTCATAAACTTCTTCCGAGAGTTCGACTGGTTTCGATCGTAACGATTTAAGATAATTACAATGAACATTGTAATTACAGTACATTGGTTATCGCCAAATAACCGAAATTCGTCGTCGACCTTGGCCCTAATTGTTTCATTTAATTGATGTGTTGTTTGAATAATGCGTTTGATTTACAAAGTTTTAAAACATGGCCGATCCGTCCCTAGACATTTTGTTTCAATAAAGCGATTTTATGAATTATGCGTGTGTTTAATAAGTTCATCTACTATATAAGCAATATAAATATTATGTTAATAGTAAATAATTTAATATACTCATAATTTAAAAATAAATGTATATTATGATTAGTTGTGTATTTAGTACTCAAAAAATACAATAAAATAATGCGTATTCTTGTCTGAAGTGTAATAATTAATAGAGAAATGTAAAAATAAAATAATAAATTAATTTACATCATCATTAAAAAATATTGATTTCTACTTTTTAATAAAAATAAATAAATATATGAAACATGCATAAAAGTCATAAGTATATTACTAAAAAAATGAAATACAAGTATTAAACATGTTTATATAGAACTTAAATGAGTTTAATGCTTGTATTTTATTATTAATTTTCATTTGTATGTAATGTTTGTTAGTAATTCATTATTGTACATCATATATAACTTTTTTTTCAAAAATTTGTTAAGTATGATTGAATGCATTCCATTAGAAAAATTCTTTATTGTGACTTACAAAAAAAATGTTCAGAGCCCATATTTATTAGTGTTTTACTATTAGGAATATAGATTAAAAAATTAATAATAGAATATCATATAATTCTGAGAAATGCGTTTTAAAATTTTATGATAACCAAAACTGTTGGATTATTTTTTAAGTATTATTATAAAATAATACCCATATGTGATTGTTCCACATAATTAAGCAGATTTAATTTTAAAACAGGAAATATATATATATATATATAGATATAATAATATTGTATATATGTGTAATACTTAATAAAGGATTAAGTAGAGAGCCATTATATAAAGGTATACACAAATAAAAGCTTCCTTTTGATCAAATAATTTAAGACAAAATTATTTTTCTGTTAAGAAAATAAAAATTTAATAATTTCAATACTACTTGTATTTCCAAACATACAATACATTTTTATTTTTGTGTATACATTTATTATTTAATTACCTAGACACATTTTATTTTGTTACAAATATGCTATTACATTTATTTTTTAAGCTAACACTTATACTTATTATACTTATTTGTATAAATTGTATAATAATAAATAATAAAAAAGAAAAAAAAATATTTTTTAGAAAAATAATTTGTTATACTTGTTATTTGTTCGATTTCGACGATTGAGCCCGATTCATTATTAAGCTTTTGTTATTAATTTCAATACTCTAGCATTCAAAACTATGGTTCATTACTTAAGAAGTTCATCCAAGCACAATATTGTTATTTTAAGATCATGTTTTTCTATCCATTTTAATGAGATTTTATTGTATAACATGTATAGCCATTTTATAATCGAGAAATGCTGTTCTCCGGCGTATATAGAGTTTTTATTTTCGTTGAAATGATGTTTCCGTTTTCGGTATACAGAGCCGTAGAAGTTTCGTTTTAGAAAAAATGCAATTAAAATATAGCTGTAGTTATTTTCTGTTATAGGGAGATTTTCATTATTTATAAATAACCAATGATTATATAAAATATGTATAGTTTATAGAAGAGAATAATTTCTAAGTACATCCATTAGGGTTGTAAAAATTAAGCAAAATGAAACTAACAAAATGAATAATTTTGATGATGCTTGGGTATTTTTTTCTGTAACATTTTAGAACCCTGTTAGATAAAAGTGCGTGGGATCCCATGGTGCAGATGGAATTGAAGACACATCAACCGCGAAAACAGCGGATTACCGAACGAATAGAAACGATTATGCAGATGATATTGGTGACAAGTACGTATTTAAAAATTACTCTTGAACTAACACACATACAAGCAATATATTTGATGATTTGTTGGTTGACCGATGAATGAGTATACTTGTACAGTTATATGCAGACAAGTTGGTTCATTTAGAAAATAATGAAAATTTATTACAGATGAAAATACAGTTTTTTAAATGATTATTGGAGTATTCTAAGTCTGGTTAAAATCGATTACACGCATATGTCTCGTATTTTCAATCGAGATTTATTCACTTTTTCCGATGTTAAGTTCTTCAATTTTCAAATCATACATTTGTTGTCAGGCAAGGCAATATATTTTCTACCTCCTTTAAAATTCAAGCAGGAGTCCCTCAAGTAAGTGATTTGTCTCCATAACGTACATAAAATATTCACTTCAGACATACCAAATGCTTATAATATTTTAATCGTCACATGCATAGGTTACAAAGCAAAATAAAGTGACATAGCGTTAATACTACAGTGCAACATGGTGATACCACCGTAGTATTTTCTAATCTCCAATAGCTTCTTATTAAATATAAAAATGGGTATCCAATTGAAAAATTTAAAATTAACGTCGAGAATTTCTTCCCATTTCGTTTCACCGTAAAAAGAAAAATTTAATTTGTCCTTTAATTTGAGATAGATAACAATTCTAATCAAGAATCAAATTTAATAATTAGGATTGATTTTAGACAAACGTTTTACTCAGAGTTCACATTTAAAATTGACAAAGAAAAAATTTCATAGTAGAACACCTTTTCCGCTTTCTTCTGAAATTAAATAACTTTCTTAATAATAATATTTCATGAATCAATGATATCTCGACCTTAATACTAAAAGAAACAGAGTATATACGAACATATCTCCAGATGCACTAGCGAATCGTATAATTGAAGTCACAAGTGTGACAGTAGACCAGGCTTGACGAAATCTTCCCAGAATTTATTAAAAATTCGGGTCCAAAGACCCGGCAATGGTTAGCAAAATTTTATTCAGATATCATAGAAACCGAAAAACTTCCTAATCAGTTCAAGAAAAGAAAAAACCTAGCAATCTTAAAAGCCTGGTAAACCAAATAAGGACGTTAAGAGTCACCGTCCTATCCTCTCCTAAGTGTCAGTTATACACCATTAGAAAGGCTCATATAAAATATAATATCAGACACCATTAACACAAACACTTCCTTAGAACAAGCTGGTTTTAGGCCTAATAGAAGCTGTTGTGATCAAGTACTTTCCATAACCACACGTATTGAAAAGGGCTATGTAAATCAAATGAAAACTGCAATAGTATTTATTGATCTAACGGCGGTCTACGACACAATATGGCATGAGGGACTCAATTCCTCAATTCACCAAATTCCTAAAAATTATCCCTTGTCTGACTCTATGTAAAATAATCAATAAAATGTTAAGCAACCGACTGTTAAAAGCAGTGTCGGAGCAATGCGGGTTTTATTGAAGCAGCTGCTTCATGACTAAAATGGGGTGGTTAGGTATTGTAGTGTGACAGTAAAATTTAATACATAGTTTACAATCAGAAAAAAAAAATATTATTATATATTATTTTGTTTGAACCCGTTAATTTTAATATTTACTCGGAATTTATAACTTTAACTTGAGATGAGTACTCGATATGCGTAACTGCTTTAATGGAAAACAAACTTCGCGCCGCCATTGGTTTAAAGTAATCATAGAGGATAACAACACCAAGTTAAGAGTGCTTAATAATTGACTACCACTAGGTTCAGTTTTAGCTTCACTACTATTTAATCTTTATATTAGTGATATATCAAACACTAAATCGAACAAATATATGTACGCTGATGACATTGCCCAGGCAACACAGGAGAATACCTAGGAGGCACGCGAGCTGAACCTTACCAATGATATGGAAATACTAAATCAGTACTTTAAGAAATGGAGAATTCGACCAAACCCTTCCAAGACCTAAGTAGTACTCTTTCACTTGAATAACAGACAATCTAAGCATGAAATAAATATTATTTTCGATGGAAAAGAAATAGCCAACAATCATACACCGTAATACCTTGGAGCGACCCTAGATAGGACGCTGACATACAAGAAACATTTAACAAAGGTTGCAGCAAAAATCAAAACACGAAATAATATTATTAGAAAACTTGCTAATACTAATTGGGGATCTGATCTTAACATTAAGGATATCGGCAATGGCTCTTACTTATTCTGTCGCCGAATACTGTGCCCCAGTCTGGATTAACTCCGGTCACGTGAATAAAATTAATACACAACTAAATGCAATAATGAGAACTATAACTATATGAGGACTATAAAATGTACACCTAAACACTGGCTCCCCGTGTTAAGCAATATAACTCCCCCCCCCCCCATATACGTAGAATGTATTCGCTCGTAAGGGAATGTGACAAATATATCTTGAATAGTGATCTGCCGATTCATAAAGATATTAACCACAACCTAATACAAAGACTAAAATCTCGTAAACCTCTTTGAAAATTGGCCTAAAACTACGATTTGACGGCTTCAACCCAAATTCCAAGTGGATAAATTAATGGAAAAACGGGAACCCAGACACATTGAACCTCATTGAAAATCCAACAATCAGACAACCAGAGTTCCATCTACAGCACAAATAATGGATCACACTAAATTGAATAAGAACAAGACATGGGAAAACTAGACAAATGTTATGTAAATGGGGTCTCAGACCTACATCAGAATATGACTGTGGAAGTACGATTCAAACAATTGAACATATTGTTGAAGAATGTCCAAGGAGAATATTCAGCAAAGGCATGAACAATCTTCATAAGGCTACACCAGAAGCAATCGAATGAATCTCAAAATTGGACATCCAAATCTAAGACTAAAAAATCTTTATCTGCACCAAATTCTATAAATATAAACTTAAATATGTTTATTAAAACAATTATTATCCTTTGTTATTGTTCTTTCATTATTCTATACTTTCACTTGTGACTCATTTATGTCTTATATTTTTATATATAGTTACTTATGAGTTGTATTTTGTATTTATATATTAGTTGTTAACGATGTAATGTTTTTCCCATTCGATAATAATAATAATAATAAATGATACAACTCATATATGCTTACGGAATATAGATATAGGGCTGCGTTTATGTACCACAAACCAAATCAATTTAATTGGCGTGTTTCAGTGGTCTGCAGGTGTTGACCGTTTACATGACATCCGATAACGATGTCAGCGAGTCCGTGTCGTCATCGGGTAGTGGTTGCCCGAGTCCGGTCTCGGCAGCTAAGACGCGACGTACGACTGTGGCCACGACCGCTAAGGGCATATTGGTGCACAACAACAAGAAATCGACCAACACGAATCGCGTGAGCTTCGTCACTCAAAATTTGTCGTCTATCACGACCGCTTCTTCCTCGTCATCATCGTCGTCACCGTCGTTTCCGTTGGCCAAACAGTTCAATAAAAAGCAACAACGACTACCGCAAAAGACCGATGGCGACGACCAGATACCATACTACTTTCAAACCAGCAGACGGCTTACGGGTTTCGGGGTCAAGAGTTATTTGCACGAGTTCTACGATGATCCCGAGGATCGTTCACCGTTTCAGGTCCGTATTACACGTTCGTCTGCGAAAACCTTAGCCCTTCCCCCGACACTCTTCCTCCCATCTAAATATTTATAATTCGTTTAACCGTCGACTGATGTTTTCTTGCACGTATATTTTAATAGTTCGTACAAATTCCAATAGTCTTATGTTATATAATTTTACACTAGAAATGTTATTCAAAGTTCTGTTTATGAACACGTTTAAATAGTGTACATGCGGAATGATTCTTATAATTTAAGATACGCATGCAGATGATACAATTTAATGGAAAATTATTTACTGTCAATATAATTTAAGGCAGCCAAACCTAATGGATGGCAGTGATCACGTAAAAAAGTAATCATAAAAGTAAAACTGTGAAGATAAAAATCGTGAACCGTCTTAACATTGAAAACCATAATTGCGAGACGTAAGGAATTACATTATTTGATAAAATTTGGGTAATTTTGATCTCAATCCTACAAATTCTGTCATTATTTTTCACAATAATTAAGAAAACTGAAAATTAGTAAATAACACCCTTAGAAATATCAACTTGATAATATTTTCTACCTTTTTGGTCGATATCATGTTTGTAAACACACAAAAGAAAAAAAATACATTCCTCGTTTTTCTCAGAAACTAATAATATGTATAAATACTATTTAATATTTTAAAATATTCATTTTCAATAATAACTTTTTAAAATTAAGAATTTTTTCATGAAAATATAACCTAATAATAAATAAATTCATATGATAAAAATAATTCGCTATTATTATTTTCATTGTATATTTTTCGTGATTTTGACTTTCATAATTTTTGTATGAACTAAAACCTAATATAATTCTGTAATAATTGCTGTTGGTTTGGAAGGAGGTCCCTGGAACAATTATTACAATTTTAGTTTAATGTCAACGTAAAAACAATGGTAAAATACCAACCTTTTTATTTTATAAGAAATTTATTAATTACAAGTAATACTTTTATGTAGGTATCAATTACATTCGGGACTTTTCAGGGTTAATGATTCAAGCAATTCTAGATTTCATTAAAAATATTAATATGCTATAAATATATAAATTAGATTAATGAGATTTGCAGTTAAAATAAAATAACGAGTACATCGTTTAAGAAATTATTATGTTGAATCAAACATTTTTATTTAATTAAGTTCTAGTAAATTTATAATAAAATAATACGTCATATGAATATACTAACTTTTTTCGTGACTCGTATAGTTACTGCAATTAAATTATATTATTTTGGAACTGAATTGTAGTTTAAAATGGTTTTTGAATATATTATAAAATATAACCACAGGTAGTCTTAACTTGAATGAGTTTTCCGTTTTTAGAGTATTAATTTAATTTTAGTTGAACAGTGAAATTAATGTCTTTTTAATGCCAAAATAAATGGTAAACTAGCAAGATTAATGTAATATATGGGAAACAGAAAAAAATAATTTGTAAGGTTAAATCTTGTTTATTTCAATACATTTCTTTAAAAAAAAAAATAGCCAACAAATGCTCCACGTGTGTATTCTATGTACAATAATAATAAGGAATTAAAATGTCGATTGGTAACATATACTTAAGCGTTTTGCATTAAAACTATTGAATAATCTTCATGTGAGCGATTTAATTTTTTTTTGTACTAAATATATCAGAAAATTTTAAATATTTAATCCTGTATTATATATGCACTCTACAGTCATAATTTTATCTAATTTGTATCATTATGGTTATTGTTTAAATAGATACTTAATATATGTGCAATGCGATAAATACCGTGTTTAATTACACAGGTGTCATTAAAAATGAGTTGTCAATTGACATAAAAGTAGACTTCATATTTGTCTAATATGCGCAGATATTTATTTATTCCTAAGGTTTATCTGACCATCTAACAAATCATATATACGGTATTTTATTTTAATCATATTTATAATTGTAGTTTGTAGTGCCTAGAAATGTAAAGTTATAATTTGATTGAAAACCAAATAGAGATATTAAATCGTAATATAATAAATTCAATTTTAGTGCAAATCGATTTCTAGTATTTTAATGAAAATAAGTAATAATTTATAATTATTAAATTCATATATATATATAAGTTTATTGTACTTGATTATTATTTAGTTACAATAATAAAAATAAATCATTGCATAAAAAATTTAAATAACACTAACTCACTGTTGGTTACAAATCAAAAATGATAAAACATATGAATTTGAAATTCAAAAAAATCGTCTCTCTATTATTTTAGATTTATAATAAAAAAAAGATTTTTCAAAAATTGCATTTTTAATGTTCGAAATAATTTTAGACGGGACGTACAATTTCACGTTATTTTTCTATATCTATAGCATTTTCGAGTATATCTTCGGTTATTCTATCAACCCACATTTTTCTGGATCTTCCCTGTAGTCGTTTTCCTTAAGGTTTTTATAACGTATGCAACCATTAAAAGTCGTTTTCTACGATTATAATTTTGGAAAATATTTAATATGATTTTAATAACTATAATTTGAAATATATAGTATAATATAGTGTGAAAATAAATACAACTGAATATCTTTAGACTGAATGACAATTGTATATTTTTTCAATTTAACGTTTTTTTTTTTTTTAACATTGAAATGGTATTTGTTCGAATCTAAAATGGTAGAATATCGATCGAATGAAACCGAATAATTCAGCTAGTATAGGATAAGAATTAAAATATCGATACATAGTTAACTGTCATTGTAGAAGCAATTATATTATCTAGCACTAAAGTCACCATTTCTTTATATATACTCAGTACATTTATGTAGCTGGTTGTATTATTCTCCATTCATTTATAGTTGCCCCTAGACTAAAAATGTTGTTATTTACAATAACTTGTAGGTTAATAAATAACAATAATAACATTAATCAATCAATTCTATATAAAAGGCAATTTTTAACGTCTTCTCTTTCTCACAAGGAAATAAATCAAAACCATACATAAACTGAAATCTATTTTAGCCGAGATAACACTTTTGAAAATACATTTTGAACAATGGTACAAATTGTAATGTTGACTCAGTCTATAAGCTTTGGTCAGCCAAGTAACATTTCTCATTCCACATTGGACTGTAAGTTCACTCTGCGTTCAACAATGTATGTTTGTAAATATATTTCCTTTTATGTAATCGTTCGCACTCATTTCAAAAAAAATAAGATATATTAATAGACCATCTAATGGAATAGTACATGTTTATATATTTCTATAACATTTACATTGTTCGTAAAATTGTAATTAGACTTAAAGGAATATTATTATTCAATAATTTTTAAACAATTTTTAAAGTTTGTTATATTCTAATTTATTTTTTGTTTATCAGTGTTATAGCGATTATCAATTTTGAATTATTTTTTCTCAAGAAATAATTTGTTCTATTTATAATCATTCATATTATTATACTACGTTAGTATCATAATTTTTGATTATTCGTGATAACGATAATCGCTATAACACTGATAAACAAGAAATAAATTAGAATTTAAACAAACTTTAAAAATTGTTTAAAAATTATTGACTTAACCTTAGTAAAAGTTTTTGACGCCAACATTTTTCTAAAAATGGGATTTACAAAATGGCTATCTTGATTTTTTTTAAATATTAAATAGAAAAAATTTAAATTTTTAAATTTTGCATACATGTTAGAAAAAAAAATTGAAAAATATTTTGAATGTAGCGCAGACGATAATAGACAATTAAAAAAAGTTGAAATGTTCAATAGAACAAAAGTTATTGCATTTGTCAGTTCATCGTGAAACACTCTGTATATAAGATATATATATATATATATATATATATGTATAATTTTTATTTTGTCAGTATAATCAGATAAAATTATCAGTGATGAATATTTACATAATCCAGAATGCTATGAAAAAGCGTATTTTTTAGTATGTAAAATAAAAAATTCTCCAAGTTTAACGATTATCTGATAAAATCTCAACGGTCGTTGAAAACCAATACTATTGTTCTAGGTTCTTTTTAGACATTGTACAAGCTTTTGATAGAGTTTGGCATGATGGCTTTCTATACAAACTTAAACTCATCTTATCAAATCCCTATTATTAAATTAAATTTAGAAAATATATCTTTTAAAGTACGTCATGGTAATATCATATATGTATATATAACGTACGTCATATATATGCTGGGGTTTCACAAGACAGTGATTTATCTTCCGACCTCTACAATGTGTTGACTGCTGATATATCCCAGAATAATGATATTAATGTCCTAGCCATCAGCGAAAATCCCATTCGATTTAATCAACTACTTCAGGATTACATAAATAAAATTAACGGATTGAAAAAAAACAATGGTATATTAAAATTGCAATTTTATTGATTTTGTATATACCTAACGATTAATTTTCAATTAGAAACCGGTTGTACATTACAAATATAATATTTGAATGAATAATATTATGGATAATTTTGGAAATAAACATGATACTATTATTAATGGTTGTATTTTAAAAAATTCTCTTAAATCATGTTATGTAAATTTATTAGTTTTCGACTTTAGATTTTTACTCAAATTCATATGACTTGCATAAGATCCAAATTAAATTTCCCTGTTTATATTAGTAATACACTTTTATTTTTGTAATAAGTGAAGTTTACACTTGCTAAAAACAATTTTTGATATCTTGCTGATGATTATTTGTAAATATGTTCACATAATTCTTTTTTAACACATATGATGGGACTATGGGAGCAGAAATATCATCTTTTATGATCAAAATTTGACTTTTTTGAAGTTTTTTTCGAAAATTTGTAAACGATTAAACCATGATTTGCCAAATAAGTATTATTTCTGAGTTAAAATTAAGCGTTCTCTTTAAGCATTGAACACTCGTTGGTTTGGTAAATGTTTTTTTTTTTTTTAATAATTATATAAAGCAATCGAATAATAATATACCTTACCTTATTTAACATGAGGAATTGGAATAGCATATTGAGTTATTTTTGAACAATGAATAAAATAGCTAATTATGATTAAATAATAATACAAATATACTAGACTTTAGTTCTTGTATCAGATCGTGGTATACGCCAATGTTAAAATCGATTTTGTCTAAGGAATATAATAGGTATAAACAATATATATTGTAATTCAATTAGTAAATTAATTTTTTGTTTTTGAAGGGCTTGAATAGATCTTCAAGTTGATGGATGTTTTTATAAAGAAGGGTATGCGAAAAATGGTTTTATAACCTTCTTCTTCTTAAAATGAAATCATATAAACTTATAATATACACACGTCAGTGGAGTCAACGACGTACACTCGTATATAAAAATAAAAAATAAAAAATAAAATGTTCATATTTATACTAATAATTGACGCATTTTCTTAGAATAACTGAAGGAGTTTTCTGAGACGCTGTACCAATATGTTAGGGATATTCTTAACAATATTACTATATCAGAAACAAATCGCTGTTTATTTGAAATTTTGTAATAACGCTATAAAACCGTTCCTTTATTCGTAGTAGTCCGAAGTTTATACTTTATAATATTTATTTAGCTTAGATAAAGTTCTCTCACGTGAATAAATAAATTTGTGACAGGTGAACTAAATAATTCTGTTCTATACATGGCTAATAAAAACATCGCTTTTGTCAGGTTGACCCAGCTATTGGAACTGAAAAATAGTTTCCATCAATGGACCTCTCTGCAGCCCTGTATTTGGAATATTTTTTAACAATCTGATTTCATTTTTTAATTCATCAAAAAGACAATAGGAGGATATAACTACTAACCACTTCTTTCTGAGCATAGCACTGAATGTGTGGGTAAAAAAATCGAATTTTTACTGCCAATTTCAAAATATAAAACACATTCGAATCAGCATTGAGAATCATGAACATGTGATGTAAACAGTACATGTATACGTGACAAATAAATAATATAATGGCGTATTGACATATTATTTTATCTGCCGTCTCGTTAGGAAAACATACGACTCCAATTAAAGTATATTATTTTAGTTACTAAATCAACTTACAAGTATTGAAAAATAATATTATTTTGACATACATAAGATAGTTGTTTTAACACTTCAGTTTAACTTTGTTGAAAAAAAAATAAGACAATAATATAAATTAAAAAGAAAAAAAATGAAACTATATTTTCATTAATATCTGATTAAAAATTGTACCAACCATCTTATTGAATTGAAAATATTTTTCTATGAACGTTCTCTAATATAAGCATTATTTTAAAATACCAGTTAAACATAAAGTATAAAAAACATTGTAATTTATGGCTTTTGTTAATATAAATTAATTAAATTATCTCAGGTAAAGTATAATTGTGTGATTAAAATAGTTGAAATATTTATAGGAACAGGAAAGAAAGTAAAGATTATTTATACAATATTTTTTTTATCACAACATTTCTGTATTCTTAAGTTTAAGATTTTAATACAGTTTTAGTCTAATTTAAAGTATTTCACAATTGAAAACTTTCTATTTAGTTTATTTACTTGTATAAAATGCAACCAATTTACATTAAATTTAAAGAATTTGGTAAGAAATTGAAAATAAAACTTACAAATTGACTAATACATTAATGAATTTGAATCTAAAAATAAATAGTTTGTATTTATAAATAAATAAATATATAAATAAATAAATAAATTAGTTTCGAAACCTCCAGTATTATTAGATGTATAATGTATGACCGGCTTCGAATAAAAAATGCATTATCATTTAAAAACAGAATTAATTAAAATTTATTTTTAATATTGATCTTAGGAAAATAGTCTTTAATTAAATGAATCACTTTATAATACGAAATTAGTATCATAAATGTATATATCAGAATCATATGGTGAATTTTCATCTATTTTTTATCTTTTTTTTATTTGTGATTTGTCTTTAATTTTCTATTTTCAAGTAATAATTTGATACCTTCTTGTAGACCTCCGGACTTTACATCGACACATTACGACAGTCCGCATATTGCGTCAGTGCTTCTATAATATAGTGTTCGCATAAATCACTTTTCGAACCAAAAAAATAAATGGTAATGCTTAATCTAACGATTGTTTGCATGCAGGACGAATATGACGATTTCAAATATTTCGTCGAACCGGAGATTCGCTGGCGCAGACACTGCAGTGGCGTGTACACGGTACTGGGACTCGTTATCATGACGATGGGAGCAGTTGCGATGGCCGTGGGCCATTTGGTACCGGCCAAAGAACCGATGGTTAACCGGTCGGCCAACGTGATGATGATCGACCGATGGGCAGTGGCGTTCAACGAAAATTTGGCCTCGTGCCGTTTCGTCGGTTCGATGTTGTTCGCCGTCGGCGTGGTGTTCACCGTCGTCCGGTTCTGGATGTCCGTGATCAGGAGCGGCAGTGGCGGTGAAGCAATGTTCAAAAAGAAAAAACTCGATGTCGACGAGGAACGGCCATCCGTTGAGCAGTGTCAGCAGCGGCGAACAGCTCAACCGTCCGTTCGAATACCCATCACGGAGTCCGTGGAGAACGTTCAACCCGACCCGCGAGCCATAAACTTAAAATTCTGTGACACGAGTAGTTAAAAAAAATAAAAATAAATATCCTACGAGTTATGCCATACATGCACATAATAATTATTATTATTATAATTGCACCGAGTAACTATTTACATTATAATCGATGTTTTATTATCAATAATATACTGTTGTTATTGTTATGAGTTTTGTGAGGTTCTCGTATTGCACGTATATCGTACGCCGTTCGTATACATGCGCCATCTGCAATATTGTCCGGATAGATTGATATTTTTATGATCTGTTTGGGTCGAAATTAAAAAAGCGTAGAGGTAAAAAATTCGAAGAAAAAATGATATTTAAAAAAGAATTGATAGGTAATATTAAAAATGAATAAAAAATAACCATAAATATAACTTTAAATTTTAAATTACAAGAAAAAAAAAATCAATTAAAATTATTAAAATTGAAAACAACCACAGAAATTCGTATATTATTTTTTGCCGATTACAATATTATACGTTAGTTTTGTTTTTAAATTACTTATGCTTTTTTTAATGCATCATTACAAGTGTGATAAATTAAGACTCTTGCATCAATTTCTTACAAAATCAGTTATAATATGCATGTATAATAATTTGAGGGTAGTTATTTTCAAATAAAAGGTTTTACCTAAGAATATATTAATATAGTGTATGTTTATTATGTATAAATAAAATTTTAAATTTTAAAATTGATGAAAAAAAGAATAATACTTAAACGAATGAGTTTCAAACATCTGCAGTCTTCGTCATAATGATTTGCAGAGGTCTTACATGATTCTATGGCTGTAAGTACAGTAGATTAGGCTTGGAAATTACCGTAGAGCTTAATATCGATTATTTTTATTTTTGTCGTCCATGACATATATAAAAAATATTTCAGGGAAAATACTACAGACAGAATCCATGGTAGGTGTATCTAATATAGAAATAAATTATATTTTTAAATTAAAATAAATGCCTAATTATAGATCATTAAACTTATTTAAAACTTAATTTGATGTTTAATCGAGACGTTATAATAAAAACGAATAACATTAATTTATGTTAAGAAATTGTTTTATATTTTTTTTAACACTAATTTTAAGGCAAACCCGACATGGAATTTCTCTACGGTTTATACTTTTAATATTGCAAATCTGTATTACAAACTTTTTTTAGCAAAGTAATTTACCGAATTAAATGACCGAAAGTATCATTTAATTTTTTTGAAAAACAGTTAAATGTATTCATTACTATTCGTTCAATAGCTTTATTTAAACCTATTATTATTTTAATTTCATCAATTAATGACATTTTTTTAGTTCTACATACACTATTGAGTAAATGTTTGAGCTTTTCCTGAAATTTATAAGCGAGAAGGGACGATAATGGTATTAATACGTAGCTATTACAGTATATCATTACAGTATAAGTTATTATCGTAACGTGATCGTCGAGTTTAAATTAAAAATATAAAAAATTATAAATTTTACTTATGTGATTACCAATTTATTAATAACCGAAATAGTATTAAAGAATCCAATTATATATATATATACATATATTAATTAAATCTACTTGAGTATATATATAGTTTAAATAGTTTATTACATTATGTTACATAAGAGTAAATAATTTGTTAAGTTTATTTTATTGTTAAAATTTATTTAAATAAATGTTTACATTTTTTATGGTGTGGTTTGAATATTTTAATAATTTGATAAGAGGCTGTGGCTTGTAATTTTCGGAAAATATGTTCGGTTTGATTTATGTTTTACAGCAAATTTGTAATTTAAACATCAACAATTTCATTTGAATATTGTAGTGAATTGCATAGTCCAGGTGATACTCGTAAGAACAAAAAGTCATAATAATTATTCAACAAAAATTATTATTCTGAAAGTTGTAATTCAATTTTACTAAAATATACATTATCAATAATAAATATTTTTTTTTATTCATTTTATGAACATTATTTACTTGATAATGCGATTTTGTATTTTAAATTAATGGTGGTGTAGTATTCATCACAATATATTTTGATTTTTGTATTTATTTTTGTAACACACATATGTGTATATTTTATTGACTGGAAATTCTTGTGCCTTTTTCAAATAATTTTTATTATATTTACAAAAACGAAATTGGTTTATACAAAACTCATCTACAAAAACTAAGGATATATATATATAAATTAACGCATGTCCATAATTTTAGTAAATATAAATGTAATTAAATATTTTAAATAATAAACTACTTACATGGAATTTAAACCTAACTAAACTATATATATTTTTCTTGTATGTCTGGGCTATTTGTATTTAATTAATTAAAAGTGTATATTATATTATCAAACCTATCAAATTTTGTGTTACATGAGTTTATAATTTTTATTTTTAAAAATATTACTATAATTTATTAAACTATTTAAATTTCATTAAAATTTTAGAATAAAATAAAAATATTACAATAATAATAATCCATGTACATCTTGTTGAAAATATTCGATTATGACGTGAGAAAAATAACAAAATTGGGCATGAAAAAAAGATCTGATGATAAAGATCTGCGTTCATACTCCGTGTTTTATCTGAGTAGGTACCTTTAATTATGAGTGAATAAATAACAATATTTGGCTACGAAATTACATAAATTACATATAGTAGATAGACATAAAGTTAATACAATATATTTATAATGCATTTATTATGAATAAATCAATATTTAAGATGTATAACAAGTAAATAAATGCATTAATGTAAGATGAAAAAAAAGAATTATTTTTATTTTTTAAAGAGCTTCTATTTTAGATTCTGAACGGAGTGATGGAATCTATTGGTTTTACAATGATGTGTGTTTTTTTTTTATTTATATATTTTTTTTATTTTTTTTATTTTTTTGTGTCTGACGACACCTTTTTTGGCAGTAAAAATGCTTCGATTTGCTAAGACAGCAACTTTTCTGTAAGGAAAGTGAATGTAGATGGTACTTTGGCAAGTAAAAAATCCAACTATTTCAATACTTTTTAAAAAAATCGAAAAAAACTATAAAAAAATTACGAAAAACCGGAAATTTTACGCAAAATCACGTTTTTACAAATTACATTTTTTTAAAATGCTCTAACTCAAAAATCAAAAATCGCAACAACTTGAAATATTCACCAAATCTTTATATTGGCGTTCTCTATACATGGTTAAGTTGTCAAAGTATTTTGACATATTTTGACTTATTTATAGAAAATTTAAATTTTCGATTTTTGTAAATTTTTTGTTTTTATACATCTATCAAATTTAATTGGTTGACCGAAAACTGTTGAAAATTTAATACAAGGTTTATAATAAGTTAAGCTTATCGTAACTAAGAAATATCGGTGATTGGTTTACTCAAATTTTTTTTATAAGCCCTTAATGCTCAAATTTGTATAAAATGTGTAAAAATCACGATAATTTGCAAGTTATTTTGTAGATAAAAATTCATAAAATTTTTTCTGTTCATAATTAAGGTTCAAAATTTTAACATTGTTAAGATTGGCATTTCCTTTATGTCATATTATTTTCAAAATACTATATTGATTTTTAAGCCATTTATAGGCATTTAAAATATTCGTTTTTTTTACATTTTTTTTTTATAATAGGTGATAAAAAAAATTTGGCTCGTACAAAATACTTGAAAATGTAATAGAAGATTTCACAGAAGTAGTTCTTATTGTCATTCAAAAATTATTAAAATCCATTTGCACAATTTTTTTTTATAAGCGTTTGAACAGCGAATATTGACATAAAATTACATGTAAAATATAATATATAATATTCTAAACTGACAAACTATGTCGCTGTATGCAACTGCCAACCCATCCTAATTGAAAAATATATTTATCGTTTCAAAATAAAATGTACTTTTTACAATATTTATAAATGTATAAAATAAAATGTATTATATCCTAGAAAAACATATATATATATATATATATATCACCGATATTTTTTAGTTACGATAAGATTAACATATTATAAACCTTGTATTACATTTTCAAGAGTTTTCGGTCAACCAATTAAATGTTATAGGTGTTTAAAAACAAAAATTTACAAAAATCGAAAATTTAAATTGTATATAAATATGTCAAAATACTTTGAAAACTTAACCATGTATAGAAAACATCAATATAAAGATTTGGTGAAAATTTCAAGTTGTTGCGGTTTTTCGTTTTTGAGTTAGAGCATTTTAAAAAAAAACCGATATCTTTGTTAGTCTAGAATATTATACATTATATTATATTTTACATGTAATTTTATGTGAATATTCGCTGTTCAAACACTTATAAAAAAAATTGTGCCTATGGATTTTAATAGTTTTTGAATGACATTAAGAACTACTGCTGTGGAATCTTCTATTAAATTTTCAAGTATTTTGTACGAGCCAAATTTTTTTTATCACCGATTATAAAAATAAAATGTAAAAAAATCGAATATTTTAAATGCCTATAAGTGGTTTAAAAATCAATATAATATTTTGAAAAAAATATGACATAAAGGAAATACCAATCTTAACAGTTGGTAGAAATTTCAAAAATCTGCGACTTATACTTTTTGAATTATAACAAATATTTCAAATCGTTTGAGAATAAACATTTTATACAAATTTGAGAATTAAGGGCTTATAAAAAAAATTTGAGTAAACCAATCACCGATATTTCTTAGTTACGATAAGCTTAACTTATTATAAACCTTGTATTAAATTTTCAACAGTTTTCGGTCAACCAATTAAATTTGATAGATGTATTAAAACAAAAATTTTACAAAAATCGAAAATTTAAATTTTCTATAAATAAGTCAAAATATGTCAAAATACTTTGAAAACTTAACCATGTATAGAGAACGCCAATATAAAGATTTGGTAAATATTTCAAGTTGTTGCGATTTTTGGTTTTTGAGTTAGAGCATTTTAAAAAAATGTAATTTGTAAAAACGTGATTTTGCGTAAAATTTCTGTTTTTTCGTAATTTTTTTTAGTTTTTTTCGATTTTTGTAAAAATTATTGAAATAGTTAGATTTTTGACTTGCCAAAGTACCATCACTATTCACTTTCATTTCAGAAAAGTTGCTACATAAGCAAATCGAAGCATTTTTACTGCCAAAAAAGGTGTCGTCAGACACAAAAAAAAAAATAAAAATAAAAAATAAAAAAAATTAATAAAAAAAAAAACACACATCATTGTAAAACCAATATATTCCATCACTCCGTTCAGAATCTAAAAAATCAAATAATTTGATACTAAATTATGCAATTGTTACCTATAAAGACAAATTAATTTTCACACTGTGCTATTTTTTTAAATAGGTCTTATATAAATAAAAAAATCATGGTGATTCATAGTTCCTAGATATATTGCAGTATGTATTGGTTTATTATTATTGATAATAATTGTTTTAATTATTGAGCTTAATGGTTTATAACAGAAATTCTAAATGAAATAATAAAAAAATATAATAACTAAAAATTGTTTAGTAAACTTAAATCAAAACAACAATAACAATATATAACAATAAGTAGGTATTACATTTCTATTTGCATATCATACATAAAGTATAATGCTGTTATACCTATATTTTAATTTACTACGCATTTGTAGTCAATAGGTATATAGTAGAAGTATTTAACTGTATATATTTTTTATAGTTAAAAATAATTTATTATATCTTTTTTTTTCTGGGATTGGTAGATATATTAGATAAATTCACATTAAACTATGTTAAATCATTAATATTTTATAACTATGCTAAACTTTATAAATGTCTATTGTAATTTAATTTAAGACCACAAAGTATTATTTGATGTAATTAATGTATTACTGTTACACACAATTAATTAGTTCTTAACCAAAAGAGGTACCTCTTTCAGTATTATTTTTTTTATTTTTTATTTATTTTTTATCTTGACTTTCTTAAATTATCATTATTATTATTATTATTATTATTTGTTTTATATTCTTACTGTATTAGATTAAACATAAATATCAACTTAAAATACTATTAAAGACATCAATCATGCATGAATACAATAATATAATATTAAATTACATACTTGATAAAATTAATAATAAATTATTTTACTATTGTAGTTAGAAATTAATAAAATTGAAAAGAGAACTGTTTAAATAAAAATAATTATAAACATGAATCATTATGCATA
Organism: Sipha maydis; assembly: GCA_034509805.1. NCBI lineage: Eukaryota > Metazoa > Arthropoda > Insecta > Hemiptera > Aphididae > Sipha > Sipha maydis. Next base: position 90,824 of record JASXSY010000577.1, read on the forward strand.
ATAATTAATAACTAACAGTCATCAAAAATATAATTAATTTGTATTATTAATGATCCAGGTTTCCAAATGGAGGGTTCCGTAATATAATCCAAATGGTTCCGCAAGATATGTGAAAATGTCAATATATTTCTTCAACTAGTTTATTATATTTTTATTTGAAAAAAAAAATTATATTATTTAAATACATGTATACACAATATTGCAATAAAATGGGAGAAAACTTAGAAGAAAATAATTCTTTGTATTATCTTAGACTATGGAAATTTGTTGTTATGAATAATATTCAATTAATAGATGTGTTAAATACGAGTACTCTGGAATCGAATAAAGTTGCATTATTGTGTTTCAAAAAAGCAAATCATTTTCCAAATGTCCCGTTATAACACATGTTTGAGAACCGTATAAATAACATTCGTATTTTATATACTTCTTTTCTATATACTAATTTCTTTAAAAATGGAAAATATATTATAAGAGTTTAGTAAAATGTTATGTAAAATATTACATAATTAATTTAAATATATATATTTTTATTTTTATTTATTTATAAAAATACATAATTATTAAATTTACTATTTATAAGTACTCCATTTAGACTTTTGTACTTTTAATGATTTATAAGTTCTAAAATTTAAAGGGATTGATGTCTTATGAGAAAAATGATTAAAATTCAGTGATTGTCAAAAATTATATTTTTTTTTTAGATTCTTCATCCTCCTACATTTTTTTAGGGGTATGGTTATGATAGTACCTACTTAAATATTATGTGATTTAGTTATTGTGCCAATTATATATAAATGTATAGTGTTCGATGACACATGTATAGTAATTATTATAGTATGTAATAATAATGTAAAATAGTTATGAAGTAATATTCCCCTGTGGAAAGGGGTGTCAGAAAAATTCCACGGTTTCCAAAGTCAGTCGTAAGAGGCGACTAATGTGGTTGCGTCAGGTTGACAGCCGGTGTAAAATTATATCAAATAGAATGAGGAGTCCTTATCGATACTTAGGCGGTTTGTCCCATATCGGATGTGCGCGGGGACAACAAGTGAGACGAAATATTATATCTAGAGGAGGAAGAGACCTGGATGTTGAAGTGTGTGATACCACCCAGACAGCCAGTGTGGTAGCTGTTCCACCAGTTATGTGTGCAGGTCTACCCAACACGGGTAATGTCAACGGTGTTGGGACATCACCATTGCGCCACGGGTTAAATCTGAGTCTAGGTATGAGGGATAGATTTAAAGTGAGAATAGGCACGTGGAATGTTGGAACGTTGACAGGCAGAAGTAGAGAATTAGCAGAAGTATTGAAGAGAAGGAAAGTTAATATTTGTTGTGTACAGGAAACTAAATGGAAAGGAGAGAAAGCAAAAGAAATAGGAGAAGGCTATAAGGTAATATATTCAGGTAGGACTAGTAGTACTAGTAGGAATGGCGTTGGAGTAATATTGGATGATGAAATGAAAATTAAGGTAGTCGACGTAGGAAGGAAAAGTGATAGAATTATTACGGTAAAATTGGTATTCGAGGAGAAAGTATTAAACGTAGTAAGTGCGTATGCACCGCAAGTAGGATGTGAAGAAAGTGAAAAGGAAAAGTTTTGGCGAGAGATGAATGAGGTGGTGCAAGGAATACCAGGAAATGAGGATGCTGTGATTGGTGGTGATATGAATGGTCACGTAGGAGTGAGAGGGTAGGGTATAAAAGAGTGCATGGAGGGTATGGTTTTGGCGAGAGGAATGAGGCTGGAGAAAAAGATTTAGATTTTGCAGAATCGTATGAGCTTGCAGTAATCAATACATATTTTAGGAAAAGAAAAGGGCATTATATAACATACAAGAGTGGAAGAAATAAGCCACAGATTGATTATTTTATGTGGAGGAGAGACAATATAAAAAAAGTGAAGGATTGTAAAGTAATTCCTGGAGAGAGTGTAATAACACAATATAGGTTGATGATAATGGAAGTATGGTGTAGTGGAAAAAAGATGAACAAAAGAAGGAATACAGGGAAGGAGATCAGAATTAGGTGGTGGAAATTAATAGGGAACAAAGAGAAGGAGTTTATAAAGAAATTAAAAGAAAAAGCTGTGTGGAATATTGAGGGAGATACAAATGAGGTTTGGAGAAGGATGGCCACTTGTGTTAAGAACATAGCAAAAGAGGTTGTTGGTGAAACCAAAAATAGTTTACCAGAAGACAAGGAAACGTGGTGGTGGTATGAGGAGATTCCGAGAGTAGTAGCGAGTAATAAAAAGCAATTTAAGGTATGGCAGAAAACCAGGAAGAGGGAAGATTGGATAGAGTATAAAAATGTATTTAAAATAGTGAAAAGTGCGATAAGCAAAGCGAAGCTTAATAGGTATGATGAGTTATATGAGCGGCTAGGAACACAGGAAGGAGAAACAAAAATTTATAGACTGGCGAAGGTGAGAGAAAAGCGATCCAAGGATTTCCAAGATGTCTGGTGTATAAAAAATGAGGATAAGAGAGTTTTAACAAAAGATGAGGATGTGAAAAAAAGATGGAAAGAATATTTTGAGAAATTACTGAATGAGGAGTATCTAAAAGAAGCTTTAGAGAGTATGTCATGGAATGAAGGATTGATTGGTCTAGTGGGTGAGGAGGAAGTGAGAGATGCGTCGAAGGTGATGAAAAAGAAAAAAGCGGTAGGACCAGATGGAGTACCTGTAGAGGTGTGGAAAATGTTAGGAGATGTAAGCATTGGGTGGTTGAAAAATCTTTTTAATAAGGTACTTATAGAGGGAAAAATGCCAGAAGATTGGAGAAAGAGTTTTATTGTACCAATATTTAAAAGAAAAGGAGACATACAAGAATGGGTACTATAGAGGAATAAAGCTCATGAGTCATAGTATGAAGATCTGGTAAAAGATTATAGAGAAGAGGATAAAAAGTGAGACGTCGATATCAGAAAACCAGTTTGGTTTTATGCCAGGAAAACCGGCAATGGAGCCATTATTTTGTGTTAGGCAATTAGTAGAGAAGTACAGAGAAAAGAATAAAAAACTATGCATGGCGTTTATAGATTTAGAAAAGGCGTATGACAGGGTGCCAAGGGAAGTTTTATGTTAGGCATTAATGAGGAAAAATGTCCCAAAAATGTATGTAAATTTGATCCAGGATATGTATGAAGGGTCGATTACTAGTGTCAAGAGACGGTGTGGAGTATCTGAAGGTTTCAGTATAGGAGTAGATGTGCACCAGGGGTCAGCTCTAAGCCCCTACCTGTTCTCAGTGGTAATGGATGAGGTTTCAAAGGAGATACAGGGTGAGATACCATGGTGTATGATGTTTGCGGATGATATAGTTCTGGTAGGAGAAAACCTGGAAGTTGTCAATAATAGGGTAAATGAGTGGAGGTTAGCCCTCGAAAAAAAGGGATTGAGAATTAGTAGAAATAAAACTGAGTATATTGAGTATGATTTTGGACAAAGAGACCAAGAAGTTGAAGGAATGAGGAGACAACTGACAATAGATGGTGATGTGATAGGTGATGTTGAGAGCTTTAAATATTTAGGATCTTTTGTTCAAAAGGACGGGGGCTTTGACATTGATGTCAAACATAGGATTAAGTGCGGGTGGATGAAATGGAGAGAAGCATCGGGCGTGTTATGCGATAAGATAATTCCAATTAGGCTGAAAGATAAATTTTATAAAAGTGTAGTGAGACCAACTATGCTGTATGGTTCAGAGTGTTGGGCGGTTAACAGGAGAATAGAACAAAGTATGAGTGTCGCGAAAATGAGAATGCTTAGATGGTTGAGTGGAGTGACAAGAGAAGATAGAATAAGGAATGAATACGTGAGAGGTAGTGTTGGTGTAGCGTCAATTGTGGACAAGATGAGAGAAAATAGGCTGAGATGGTTTGGGCATGTGATGGAGGCGAGAGGAAACGAATGCAGTAAGAGTGGTTATGAAGATGGACGTTGAAGGGAAAAGAGGAAGAGGAAGACCAAAAAAGAGATGGTTGGAGACTTTGAAGAATGACATGAGGGCTGTCGGTGTGTGCAGAGGAAATGTGATTGACCGAGTAAATTGGAGGTGTAGGACAAGGGTGGCCGACCCCAAATAGTTGGGAGGAAGGCGAGGCAAAAGAAAAAGAAAGAAGAAGAAGAATTATGAAGTAATATATAGCTATATGATGATATGAATAATTAAAAACTATTTTAATGTTTTTATAAAAATTATATCTGATAAGTTCTTTAGAAAATATCTTTAAAGTCATCATAAATAAAATGTATTTATACAAAACCTAACATAAACAATTAGTGAAAATAATAAATCGATTAATTTAATTTTTTTGAATTACACAAGTGTAATTAAAGATCATTTTTTTGAATAAACACCAGTCTTACGCAACAGATAAGTAAAGCTACATGCAATTATAGAAATATGCTTTTTATTTCAAGTTTTTGTGTATGCCTATAAATAAAAAATACACGTTATTTCAAGAGTAATCAATTTATCTTTCCATTATACTTACAGTACCATTATATTCTAGTCATTTTATCTTAATATACATTTTATTTTTATCTAAACATTTAATAAAATTCGTAATGATTTTTCATGAATTTTTTAACATTACGAACACAAAAGAGTACGTATCAAATATTCACCTGTCATCTAATTATTAAAATAAAATCCTAAGAGTAACTTATTTTAATAACTTATTCACAAGTTTAATGGTAATGACAAATATTACTCAAACATTTTCTTTGAAGAGCTTGCTAATTTGACATAGACATGATTTGTTGTTACATGAAATATGAAAATAATTTATATTTTCTTACTTTTGCCTTTACTTAAAAAATGTTTATACTAATTATTTCATAAAAATAAATGTTGAAAATTAGTTTTTAAAATATAATTTTGAGAAATGTTTCTATCTATTTTACTAGCTAAGTTTAACAATTAAAATTAAAATTATGAATATAAAATAAAAGTATGAATAACTGATTATTTTGCAAGTAAAGAATAACATTTTATTTTAAATAGTTTTAATTGTGAATAAAAATAAAAATTATTCTAAATAGTTTAACTTGTGAATACATTGACTATTCTGAGTAAATAAGTAAAATAAATTGTAAATAATATTCTCAATGTAATAAAGCCTTTTGTACGAGTAAATAACATATCGATAGGGAGTCCTAACGAGTTAGATTAGCTCTTTATCTATAACAATGTCATTTATGATTTTTTTTTTACTTTTTTAGTATTAGAATATATATATATATATATATATATATATATATATATATATATATATATTTATATATAAAAACTTTTCCAATATTTGTTCTCCTAAATTTCTTGTGTGTGAGCACCAGTAGTTAGATCAACAACATTTTTTGAATGGTTTACTGTTCTATGATCATAGCCTATATTTTTTAAACAAGAATATGTTTTCCATTCATTTGACATTATAATAGAACCAGGTAATATTTCTTTTTCGATAATCGGAATTAAAATTTCTCTATCGCGTTTTTCCACAACAAAAAATCATCGTTCCATATTATCTCCGATTTTGCTACATAATCCGAATACCCAGGGTTCTTCTAGTCTATGACCATAATTTCTGTTTGATGTAGGTGAATTAGCTAGATTTATTTGATTTTCTTGATCACTGTCAGAATTGAAGTCTGCCGAGATATCTTGTACTTGTTCATGACGCAGATCGCCTAGCAGCAGTCTTCCTCGGTTATACTTTTTTCTCCCTCTCAATAACGGTTCATCAATTTGTACCACTATATTTTATCCTCCCATATTTTCACGTTTTTCAAATAATGAATAACATACGTCTCTACACAAATAATTGAACCAGTCTTTAATGGTTGCATTTGAATGACTCGTCAAATCAGAAACAGTTTTTATAGGTAAATCTTGTGACCAATAATAAATAAGTTCTAGTATTTGGCCCAAACTGAGATTAGAATTGCATCGTGCATTAAGATCAGTATATGTAAAAAATCCATTTGTTGATCGAATTGATTTATATGTCTGACATCCTTTTGTGATACATCGTATAGTGCTGATTTCTCGAATTTCACTCGTAGCCAATCTTTTTTTCCTCATGTACATTGTTGTTTCACCATGACATTTATGGCATAAACTAGTTTCGTGATTTTGTGGTAGGTAATAGTTTATTATTTTGTAAAAATTCTAATACTATTTTTTCAAAAGAAATAATCGCATACAATTCGACTGCCAATATTTTAAAGTTTTAAACACGCGATATCGGATTGACGACGGAACACGTACTGACAATATTGTCGATAATGTTAGAATGACAAAATATCTATTGGTAAAAACCAGTAAATATAATATAATATAATTATAAAGATAAACAAGCATAGATTGTCTATATCTATAATATAGATAATCGTCTTGGTAGGTCACACACTAAACCCAATAAAACAGGTAGGTCACATACTAAATTCGATTTTCAACCGGTAGGTCACATACTAAACGAATACCCAAGTCTACTATTAAAATAAAATTATTTTTACTTCAAATAGAATAAGTTTGGATATCAGAAAATCACTTATAAAAAGTTCTGTGTATGGAGCGTAGCTAAATGGAGCTACATGTAGATCCTATATGGAGCAGAAACTTGGGAAATACTGAAAGCTAAAAAAAAAAATATTATAATATTATAAATTGTATATCAAGTTGTATAATTAATCTAATGATATCATTATATGTTTAAATATTTACTTCATCGATTTATTACATAATATGTTATTAAATGAAGATTTTTTTTACCAAGATTGATTAATTTACTATCATGTTTATTTTTCTGAAAGGAAATCAGTTCAAAAATAAAAACGAATTACAAAGAATCAAAAAATATACCTTTTAAAGATTTTTGTTTTGCTCAGTTTTGGAAGCATTTTTGTGTCTTTGTGTGTAGTATACAAACGAATAATGCGTGGCCATTTTCATAGAATTAATTAAACACGAAACGATATTAATTAACTTCAACCACCATCATCAAAAGATCTTATATTATGTACTATAAACACGATCCATCAATCCTTTGAACTACTACTGCCATCATTTCACTTAATTTTACCATTGCTTATTTTATAATAATTAGCGCTTAAGACATTTTTTATGAATACAGTCTTTTATGTTACTTAAGCAAAATTAGTTATTTTTTCTTTTTATATGTACGCTTTCTAAAAACAAAAAATATTAATTAAAATAACAGCAGATTCGAGAGACTTTGTTTTCCCTCTCGTAGGAGAATAAATAAACAACGACAATAACAGTTAGCACAATACACGTGATAATAGTGCAGAAATAGTTTGGATGGGGTGGGATGAGATGGAAGCGACACGGGCGGCAAAACAAACGATATTTCAATTTGCATTAAACATTTTACTGATCGTGAATAGAAAGAAAAAATGGTTCTTGGATGGTTGGAAGATATGTAAGAGTACGAAAGGAGGGTAGGAATGTTTTAATGAAAATTATTGCAGTCCTTTCACAAATAAACCAGTGGATTTTAAAAACTTACTTGGATTAAAATGTCGGCGATTCCAAATTAAAAAAAAAAAAAAAAAAAGAGGAGAAAAAAAGAAAAAAGGTGATTGTATATTCATGGTGAACCTTCCACTTCCCTTCATCGGAAAAGGAAAATAATCAGATAGCGTGAGTTGTATAACAATATAAACACAGTCTTTAATTCATTACTTATAAATGGACCAAACGAAAACTGAAATTTTATTCTAAATTCACCTCAATATTATTGAAAAAGCTTAAGTTTATATAATTCATCCAGTTATATTTTTAATTTAAACTCTGTACATTGAAATCAATAATGATAATAGTGTTATTTTATAATTTATTATTGTTCACTCTGTGAGATAAAAATCAAATAACGATGACAACTAAAATGTAATCACGAATGAAAATAACAAGAATACTGACATTATTAACATCCAATGGTAGTCACTATTCGTTTTTGTATTGTTCTTAGTATGTCAATGTGTCGTAGTACTAATGATTTAAGTCTCCGAAAATATTTATTAATTTTCTTTATACTTATCATCATATTAAATTATAATTCATTCCATAATTGGTTCATAATATTTTAATTTTAATTGATTTTTATTTTAATTTTTAAACTTTGAATTTAATATTTATCAAACTTTATTATAAACTCATAATAATGTGAAAAATATAAAGACATACTATTTGCAAACAGTTGATTAGTTAAAGTTATATAGTTAAAAATCAATATTAATTAATAATTTGTATAAAAACATAATAAAACCTAAAGAATTTGTCATCATGCTTTACAAATTATTGTCTAAAAAATCATCATATTATCTCCATAGTTAATTTTAATAGATACAAGTGTAATAAATAACAAACGACTTCCTATTGATTATTTTACTCGCAAGTAAATATCGAAATTACATGTGTATTAAAGAAAATTAATTCAATATAGTTATACTTAAGTAAATGTGTTAATATTTGAATCGAATATAAATCATTATTATAAGTTATTTCAAATACAATAATCAGTGGAGAATAACTGCATTTATATTATTAACAGCGATCATCAAAATTCGTTTAAATACATATTTATAGGGTTTTTGTTTGAATATTAAATACAAAGAATAACTTTAAACCTTTATAAATAATTATTACTATTATCTTTCTCTACTTTTAGTATTAAAGATGAATATATGATATATATAAATATTTATATTAATATAAATATTTTATAACAAATTATATGACGACATTGGCATTTTTCAATCTTATATATCAGACTCTAAATATTATGGTTAGAATAATTTTTTACTCATACTATTAACTCGTAATACCTTCAGCTAAAACTATTTTATAAATATTGAAAGAATATCTGATTGATTATATTATATTACTCTAAACCAAAATGTATTCAAATAAAACATGTGTATAATATACACTGTATTTAATGCATAATGTATTTCATTTTATTTACTTTTTTCCGCTGTGTTTATATCAAGAACATTAAGGATGATGTTTACATATAATGTTATATTGTCTATTACTTAATTTCCAATTAAATTAAATTTATATAGGAAAAAGAAGTACAAAAATTGTGGGATGAATATATCGAACTTTTTAAAAGCTCAGGACGGTAGAGCCAATAACTGTCAAGAATTTTTTTGTTTTTAATACGAAATTCATAATATATTTTTATTTAAAATTAAAATTTTAGTTATCTGTGGTTAAATTTAAAAACTGTTGCGAACGTAATTGTCTACATAAAGTATTAACTTTTTTAGGTATTAAAATAGTTTATTGATGTGGAAAAATATATCTGGAAATACTATAAATAGGCCTAATGAAGACAAAGATTTAGTGAACTACAGTAGATGTAAATATATCCCATAACGAAAAAAGTATGATCATGGATGAAATATTGAAAATGTACTTGTAAAATGTATCTCACACATATTTTTTTATGAAATATATCTGTATTTATTAACACGAAGTTTATTTAGTCCAAGGACAGGTTCTTAATTATGGAATACAGTGAAACCTCCCTTGGCGGACACCTCCA
>JASXSY010000578.1:0-41212 GCA_034509805.1 Sipha maydis
TGTTTTCGTATAACAATAATAAATCTCAGTATAATTCTCAATATAATAATTCTCAATAATAATTCTCAATAATAATTCTCAATATAATAATTCTCAATAATAATTCTCGATATAATAATTTTCAATAATAATTCTCAATATAATAATTTTCAATAATAATTCTCAATATAATTCTCAATATAATAATTCTCAAAAGTCTCTAATAATTTTTTTTCTAACACCCACTTATTTGTTCTTAAAATTAGTCATATTTACGTAGAAATTATGCTTGGTGGTGACATATTTGCTGGTTGCTGGTTTTGATTTCTGGTGTCGTCTTCTTGGAGTTGGAGAAAAAAGTGGCCGGTTTTCTCTCACAGTGATTCGGTTGAATTGCCTCCTCGAAGTCTGTTCCGCAGCGCCAATTTATGTAACGTGCCTCGAGTGGTTTGAGGACGCTACGATAATGTTATGATTGAATAGTGCTTCTAAGTGTTTTAATATAAGTTCAATAATTTAAACTTGAAAGAATAGATTATAATATTTTATTTTACACTTAGAAAATTTAGCAAAGTATTAACAATGTAAATATGACTGTCGTAAGCGGAGTGTTTGTACTTGATGGCTGGATACGTCTGATGTTGGTGGTAAAACGGAGCCTTTATATACTCTGTTTAATTTTATTGTTGTTAGTTAATTGTCTTGTTTTCGCCACCTGGTTGCCCTTGGCCTTGATCGTCAAATTCGAATGATGACGTTGTTTGCGGTTGTTTGCGATTTGTAATTCGCACGTGGCTTCTTCTCTGTGTCCATTTCACTATTTGTTCATGGTCGTGTGATGAAATATAAGGATAAGTATTAAAATGATTTGGTACTTATGGTCGTGGCTTTACATTACAATTATGTGTGCAATAGTTATTTATATAAAATATAATTGAACATTTTTATCCTCGTATGACTTGGAAATATGCGTATTATTATTTGTTAGTAATTACATTACAATTATATTACATATAATGGTGCATGTTACAAACTATTGGCTGCAAAAATTCTTTAAAAATCATTATAGCATCGTGATGCAGAACCCATCTAGTTTCGCATAATGATTTTAGTTTATGTGCCTGAGTTTTTAGATTAATTTCTAAAACTTTTTCTTTTAAAATGAGGGTTTTTTGTGAAATTGTTAAATTGTGAGTAGTGAAATAATGCACATCATTCTGATACAGTTCCAAAATAAGAACAGTTGTCGTCCGTCGGGTTTTTTTCGCTAATCACTTACAAATATTTATTTATAGATTTTATCATGAAACCGACCTATGCACAATGTTATAGAAAACCTAACCTAACCTGGCTATACCACTGTTTTATTGTTTAGAATTTTAGAGAAATTGTAATTTTAATAGAATTTTAGCGATTTTGTTAGATGAAATCTAGTAGTAATACATTGTATTATTTTGATATTTCACACTACAATAGCCAACAAGATTATTTGATGAATTGGGTTTTATTTTTTCTTTAATAAGTTTATAAATTGTTTTTATAATATTTAAATTTAAATTATTTTTATGGGCTGTATTAAAGATAATATTTAGTTTATGTCGATAATTACATTCAAATCTATAAAATATCGAATTAAAAAATAAATAATTTTTGAGAAAAAGGGTGATTAGAATCATGTGGTATTATAATATAAGTGCATGTGGGTTTCCTGTAAATATTAAAATTAAATTGTTTATTTATTATGAAATTAAATATAAGAAATTACATTTATTTTTGTTTATATTTTGAATGTTATTATTTATTTTGTTTAAATATTTAACTAAATGTATTACTTGTCTAAATAAATCTCTAAATAAAATTACAGTTCATCAATATATCTATAATATGCTTTCATATATAGCTTGTATATTTTTTTCTAAATAATATTATTGGTTTCATGATTTTGCATGTAAATTTTAAATAAAAAAAAAGCACTTAAAAGCAGGGACGGGTACCTTTTGATTTTTTTTCACGGTTCCAATTCTCAATTATTTTATTAAAAGTTCCTGGTTCCGGTTTCAGGATTTGAAAAATACAAAATAATTTTTAATGTTTGTGTTCAAGTGTTATATGGTTCTATATGTAGTATATTTAAATTTATTCTGTATTTTTTTTTGTTACACATTTATATAATTGCATATAATATGCTACCAGAATTATATATAATCCGTCTTATTATCCAATGCCTAGGCATATTACAAATATTCTAGGCATTAGACAATATATCATATTTATATGAAAATAAATGTTTTAAAATTTCAATCTTCAACTACGTATATATAATGACTTAAGTTGAAACCTAACCATTTAATAAGCATTTAAATCTTATTTTTTTATAACACTTTAAATGAGAAACGTGTTGGTTCAAACATTTTGTCATTTTGAATTTCTTATTCATAAAAACAATCTACTATTGCAGTACTTAATTTATTATTTATTACAATATTATTGTTTAATATTTTTTGTTAGGTTTAATACTTTATTATTATTAATTACTGTATGACTGTTAAAAAACTACTTATTGCTACTTATATAAGTATATAGTATATATAATAGTTATATAATAATATTATATTACACTTATATAATAGTTATATAAGTACACTGTTTGACCTCGCATGTTTATCAACCAGTACGACTTGTCATGTGAACCACAATAAATAGTGTAGCTAGTGAACCACATCAACAAGGGTGTAATTAAGAATGTTTTAATAGAGGAAATATGAAAATAAACATTCATAAAATATTGATAAAAAAAATATAATTAGAGTAATTGTACACCAAGTCCCGAACAACAGTGGATTGTGCGACGACGCAAGTTTCGTATTGTGCGTAGTATTAACACATATATCTATCTAATTTACAACAAATAATTATTAGTTATCTCAACATAACGTTTTAAAATTATATTATTTTAACTTGCTATGGTAATGCCATACCTTATACCCGCTGTCTATACCTATGTATTTTTCTTATAGAGTAAAATAAACTAATGATATATTGATAAAATTAAACATTTAAAACTTTTGTCTTCATATTATTTATAAATAAGTATTTTATGGTAAGTTACGTATAATATACAATTTACGTAATTAATTGGCGAATAAATTATATCAGTATAAGGTAGAAATGTGTTTCCATGCAAGACATCTAGTACTTAAGTTATGGGTACAGACAATCGAAAATCGTCCATTGAAAACCTGGACATTGACTATCAAGGATCCATAGAAAGGGTAATTAAAGACGTAGAGGATATGTTTGCCATTTAAAAAAAATCGCAATTTTCATTTAGATATTTAAATTATAATTACATTTTTATTTTTATTTTATTTCTTATTCATTGTAATTTTCACTATAGTATTTTCTATACATAGTACCTATCATTTTTACTTTATTAATATGATCTACATTATTATGATTTATTGTTATCTTATAGAGATTGGTAGATCACCGAATGAAGCGATATTTTGCAAAAGTAGCATTAGCTTTAATTAGTATTCCAACAATGAATTTAAAAGTTTGTGTACTGAAGAAGATGGTATTGGATTGATTCTACTACAAACATAAAAAAGGAATGAAGATACTTAAAATATTTCTGGTCGTCATCATCTCGCATTAAGGTTACCGAAATAGGTACACTTATTCATTTAAATTATAAATGGATATTTTCTTTATTCACCGGTAAATTACGTAAATTGTTATACTTCGTAATTTACCATAACAAATACACGCAATAATATGCGTCATAATAAACGCATTCAATAATAATAAATTAAATAAATAATATAAATAATAAATAATTAAAGTTTATGTTAAAATATATATTAAGACACGTCAATGTCATGGGTCAATAGTAGAATTAAGTTGGTCGCCAGTGATCCGCGGTACTGAATTACTAAGGGTCGCGTGTAGCTTGTCCACGTTCAGCAAAGTTATCCGACCGTCCACTTCCGGTCGTATCGGTGACTTGATGTGGATCTCTTCTTCCATTATTTCGAGTTCGGATGCACCTACACAAAAAAAAAAAAAGGAAGGGTGTAGAAAAAGGTCGAAAACTACTTGTTGGTGTATCGTTTCGTAATACCGGATTGGCACTTACCGATGTACTGAAAGCCGACCACTTTCTGAAACTTGTGACCGTCTCCGCCATTTGCCAAATAATGGGACATGACAACGGTGTAGTAGCCGTTCAAGTTCAATTGCTCGTAGATAGGCACCACGCAGTTCCCACACCTGGCGTAAACGGATTGCACGCGTTTTCCGGTGGGCTGCCCGAGGTCTATTATGACCTTTAACCCTGTTGAACAACGCAATAATGTACAATAATTACTATGAATTTATAATTAATCATTTAAAATACAAATATATATATTATGAACAATGTTACAACATTGTTAAACGCTTAGTTAAAAATATTGTGGTGCGCGTAAAATTAAAAAATTTATTATATATTGTTTAATAAAAAAAGAAATTATAGTATATACGGATTAGATTTTGAAACTATATGGCTCATAAGTCATAAACATGTAATATATACATCTTAATTTCAAATATAATAACACTCCAGATTATGCTAACAAATATAATAATACTCCAGACTATGCATTATTTATTTATATTTACGAGTATTCACCATTTAACAATTTTTAATTCAATATTTTATTATTTTCTATTGTACGACTTATCGCGATATGGTGACGTTATAATAAAACTAATTGGCAGTCTTGTAAAAGTAGGTATAAGAGTCACTATAGCAAATTTTAGCACATTTACCAAGAAAAACTATAATTATTCTTACATAATTGCAGAATAAAATTAATTTTAACGGGTTCCCCTTAGCACAGAACACAAGGAAACTAAATCGATTCTTGTTAAATTGCTGACTTAAATGAATTTAAAATAGTCAAGTAAATTGATAAAAACCTAAAAATTGCGTAATAAACAACATATTATTAAAACATTTTCTATTTAAGCTAAAAAAGTATTAAGTCGCTTAATAAACAACAATACATTTCCAAATAATTTAAACGATGAGAAATGTACAGATAATTTTTTAAATATTTTCACGAATTGTATTGTTAATAATTTCATACATAAATACATAACTAGATATCGTATAAATTATAATAAATTATATTAGTGGGCGCACCACTAGGTATTAAAATCTATATCCAAAATAATTTTTTATGTTTTGTTTCAGATGTACAATTATTTATCTGAAAATATATGTTTTGTTTTAGATATATTTTCAGATAAATAATTGTACATCGAATAAGTAACACGTACGTTCCCTTCTTGCAGTCCGAGTAATAGTGCTGTTTAATAATTAAATTATTTCCGTTCATTTTATTCAGTGTTTACAATGCAAACCACGGCCTATGGTTGTTAAATGTTAATAAACAAACAATTATAAGTGCATTTAACTAATTAGGTATCTGGTGAAGCAAACCATTGCAGATATCAAGCATATTAAATGCGTTATTTATTTTCATTCAGCTCGTTATTCGTGAACATTATTACAATAAAATACAATATTGACAACAATATATATGATATATGATATAGTAGGATCATGTTCGTTAAGGTAATACATACCTGATACTTGTAAAAATTCTCCGTACCCAATGTTGGGACTGTACCGCCGAAATGAAAATTCGAAAGCATCCCAAATATCCGATCCCTTAATAGTCACTTTTCCCACAGTGTTATTGAACGGTATTACTGACAGTAGATTACCATAATTAATATTACCTGAAATACGCCGAAGATAAACCTGAGTACGAACGAAAAACGAAAATCGTAATTTTTTTCTTTCAAACCGTCCAAATTTTACCTTTCATGGCCAATTGATTGATGCCATTGCGTATTCCACCACTATTAATGATCGCTATAGGCGCGTCGGTCCAACGCTCTTTCAAGTCGAACGATTTGAAATTCCGTCTTATGTTCTACGAGCACCGATTTATTTATTATTATTATTTTTTTACACCATCCAAAATATTGTTTTATTAATATAGGTGTAAAAATAATTATTCCTAATTAATATAAAACGATATGTATGCAAGACCGTTAAGTACTCACAAAATCAACCATCGAGTCGGCTAAGAAGTTGCCTATGTTGCACTCCCAGAACCTGCAGTATTCATTATCGCCTTGAAGGAACACGCTCGTCGAACCAATCACGCGTAACGTCTTGGTCTCCATTAGTTTTTTGAAATACTCTACTTCCTTCAATATTTTGGCGTCTAAAAAACTCATCGTTTTATCATATGAGTATTACAAACGAGTTTTAATCCAACCAGTAGCAGCTATCCCATGACCCAAGTATTGCTTCAGTAACACTTACATAAGTTGTTAAATGGGTGAGTAATTGGATTTTGGGCGATTAACAATAAACATGTTGAAATATATTGTTGAAAATAGGAGTATTAAAACCAGAAAGAAAATGAACCTTATTATGATATCTATACGAAGTAGTCCTCGTTTAACGTCGAGGTTAGGTTCCTGGAAAATACAATGTTAACCGAAAAAACGTTAAGTGAAACACTGTTGCTCAACTTTTAGCTGCTTTGAATCCTGGAGCTGATTTTTTTTTCTTGGACAATATAAAATCTAGAAGGCATACGTTTCCAAAAAAGTTTCGTTTCGTCAACATTAAATAAAAACGATAACATTATATATTTTTCTGAATCTAATATCAACGATATTAAATTACATACTTTTTTCTGAAATTTACATAAATATAACAATAATTTGATGAACACATGTATTACAAACGACATTATATTGAAACCGTTACAGTGTTAAAAGAAACATACTACGAAACTTCTACGACGCAATAGCGAAACAACGCTAAATGAGACGACGTTAAACGAGGACTTACTGTAGGTATTCTAAACTATAATAAGACAATGGATTTTCCTCGTAGTCATTGCTCTTTGTACTATTTCTCGGTAGGCAGGCCTGTGGGTGGGGTTTTAGCAATACAGTGATATCAAAACCAAAAATAAATTCTCAATTTTATTTTTTATTTTTTAAAACAGTATTAATTTGGAATAAAATTATTGCAAAGTCATTTTTATCATTTATAATACTATAATACTATTTATATAGTATATTCACTATTTTTTCTGTAAACAATCGGACTCGAAAGTATTGGTAATTTGGTATTAAAGTTTACTCTATCGCAAGGTTTATATATAATAAACCTATTATCTATAAACCTTGACTCTATCGTCATTCTATTGGGCATTATTACCAATATTGTTACCAATACAATTGTTAATTTTGTGTACTTTTGATCAATTAATATTTTTTAGTAATAAATATAAAATTTTATAATTTGCAGATTGTTATTAAGAAGTTTAATCTATTATATAAATGTGAAAACTACTGAATCGATCGTTATGATTTTCATTTTTAAATTGAAGAGCTCATTGCGAAGAAGGTTTATGGCATTTGATCGATTCTCTAACTTAATAAACAAAGGAGTTTTCAGTTATTATAAATAATAGCCTATTGACTTGGCAACATGGCAAGCATTCTGGGTTTCCACAATCACTACAATTCGATCCTCCCTGATCTTATTATATATATGGCGGAGTTAAGTGTAATATATATACTATTGAATGGCAACAAAGAGGATTATCTCATGTTCATCTCTTGGTTAAAATCCGTTAATCACATGGTTATAATCGATAATCGGTGGATTGTGCCATATAGCCCTTTATTATTACGTGCATTTGACTGTCACGTCAATATAGAACTTAGTCATTCAGTAAAAGCTTAAGTAAGTTAACACACAGTTTGAAACATATAAGAGGTAGGATTTTTAACGAGCTACGAAGTGCACGGATTCAGCTAGTATATAATATATTTTAAAAATTAGAAAATATTGTTAAACTTCAAAGTTAAAAATTTTTTTTTTTATGTTGAGAAGTATTTACATATTATACTTGATTGATAAAATGTTATGTACTCAAATAATTTATTTATAAATCATTTAATCTTCTTCTTCTTCTTTTGCCTCGCTTTCCTCCCAAATATTTGGGGTCGGCCACCCTTGTCCTACACCTCCACTTTACTCGGTCAATCACATCTCCTCTACAAATTTTATGACTGTTTGAAATTTAAATATTTACGAAATTGCATAAAATAACGATTTATTCTCGAACGATTTTAAATATTTGTTATAATTCAAAAAGTATAAGTCGCAGATTTTTGAAATTTCTACCAGCTGTTAAGATTGGCATTTTCTTTGTGTCATATTTTTTTCAAAATATTATATTCACTTTTAAACCACTTATAGGCATTTAATATATTCGATTTTTTTACATTTTATTTTTATAATCGGTGATAAAAAAAATTTGGCTCCTACAAAATACTTGAAAATTTAATAGAAGATTCCACAGAAGTAGTTCTTATTTTCATTCAAAAATAATTAAAATCCATAGGCACAATTTTTTTTTATAAGCGTTTGAACAGCGAATATTGACATAAAATTACATGTAAAATATAATATAATGTATAATATTCTAGACTGACAAATGATATCGGTATTTATAAAATGCTCTAACTCAAAAACGAAAAACCGCAACAACTTGAAATTTTCACCAAATCTTTATATTGACGTTTTCTATACATGGTTAAGATTTCAAAGTATTTTGACATTTTTTGACTTATTTTTAGACAATTTAAATTTTCGATTTTTCTAAATTTTTCGTTTCAAAATAAAATATACTTATTACAATATTTATAAATAACATTGTATTATATTCTAGACAAACATATCATCTCCGTTCAGAATCGTTTTTCGTATACAATGATACCTATCATTGAATTCAAATTTAACAAATCCATTATAATGACCTATCCTATAAACGAGGTGCACTCCACCCCTAACTGTACAGCAGAGCGAGGCCCATCCGGTTCTTTTTTTAGTTTTTATTTTTTTTATTTAGTCTCATTTCAGAAAAAAAAAAAAATTATTTATTTTAAGGTTCAGTGAAGATAGATAGGTCTTCAGAAATATTATCCTCAGCAACACATAAATTTCTTAGGATAGCTGCCCCTGACTCTAATTATATACGTGATATAGAGAAGATCAATTATCCAGTACATAGAAAATAATTAAATTAAAACCGATAGTTAGATAATTTCAAAAAGCTCATCAAGATTATATTAAATACCTTGTTCGATACGCGAATCTAATAGAATTGGATTTCCGTAGCTTGTTATCAATTCGCCCTTTTCGTTGAATTCCAGCCATAATTTACCCAAGTATTTAGTGAGATAATACGCTTGTACAACAGGAACTTTCCGTTTGGTATTAGGTTGTTTCACCCAAAAAGGATACGAACCGTAAGGAATGTCGATGTCCGGTTCTTTTCCTGGAACAAATATTCGTTATTTTACTCTAAATATAAAAATTGTAAAAAATATTTAAGACACTCGAGAGACATAAAAAAATAAAACAGTTTATTTTGAATAGTTAAATTTATTATTTGATAAATAATATTATAGACGAATCGTTTGATATTTACCGTTGTACAAAAACGTATTGGAATGGCCGCCAATGACTAAATCGATATCTTCAACTTGTTCCGCTATCTGCATGTCCATATCGAAACCAGAATGACCCAGGGCTATGAGAATATTCACCCCTTGGTTTTTCAGAAGTTTAGCTTCGGCCTTGATAGACGGAATTTCTGGTAATATTTTGACATTCCCTGTATTTGCTATACTCTTCGGGGCAAGAAAACATGTTTTAAGTAAATTTCAAGTTCAGAATTCCGTAGATGTTTCAATTATTATATGTACTGAGATCTGTATCTTTATTCTTTAAATATAACATATATATATATATGTATATATGTACACACGTTCTATAATACACGTTTATATTGGCATTACGTGGAGAATATTATTTAAATATATAATAACATATATTGTATTCCTGCCAAGAAAAAAATCGAAAATACTATTCTGTACCACTTACACGAATTATTATTTAAACATATAAATAAATAAATTATAAATAAAAATAAATAAGTGAATGTGTAATCTGAATAATACCTACATTATTATATGTGTAATAATCAGTTTTAAATTTAAAATTCATCATCAGGTATATATAAAGTAAATGTTATGTGTAACACTTCTAAAACTAATCATATGTTAAGAAAATTAATATTAGTTTTAAAATCTAATTTTAAATTATTTGTATTATTATTATTAAGAATTTTGAATATTGAATTAAAAAACTATAATTTTTGTGAGTAAGGGTGATTAGAATCATGTGGTATTATAGCATTAATAAACGTAGGTTTCTTATAAATACTAAATTCATATTGTTTATTTATTATGGAAACTATTACTATAACTATAACTATTAGTTATAAAATATTTAATTTATTATTTATGAGTATTTCGATTGTATGTTGTATGTTATTATTAATTTTGTTTAAATAGTTAAATAAATGTTCTGCTTTTGTATGTGGACCTCATAATAAATTAAATTGTTAGCAACATATTTTTATTTTTTTTTTTTTTTACATGATCTGTATACTTTGTTTTTAAAATTATCATTAGTTTCTTATCTTTGTATGTAATTTTCAGATAAAGTGAATTTAAAGGTCAACCCATAACGGACCCTTCTATTTGCGAAAATAAATTATTGTTGTATTGGAAATAGTTTTGAATATTACGTCCATTTATTAATTCAATAATTTCTTGTACATCGTGTGTATTGAATTTATTACTATGTATAAGTTTTGATTTTTAAAAGTTTATTGTTTCGTGTTTAAGAATTAATTTGTATATTATTTTAACATCAAGAGAAATTATTTTGTACTCCTGTTCGATATTAATTTTATTTTTTTATTTTCAAAGAAAACGTGTTTTGTATAGAAGTATGAGTATTCATGTTTGATTAGTCCAAATAATTAGCAAGGTTATATGATGAAGCTGTTTTCAAATTAATTAAAAAACAAATCAGTTAATGTTGTTGTAATTTTTGTTGGATTACATATGATTTTTAAAATGTGAAATTTGTAAGGCATTTAAATTTAGTTAAAACAATAATAAAATGATAATTAAACGCATTACATGCAACATATAATGGCTTTTATTTTGAAGGCGGGGGAAAAATGGAAGTTCTCAAGTAATCACTTACCATTGTTTCCGGTAGCAAATATCCAATGATACCGATTTTGCGACCGTTCACCGTCACGACTTTTGATTTCATCAAATTTGGCTCGTTGGCCAACAACGGTTCCCTGGTGAGATCTATATTACTGCACACGACGGGTACGGTTATATTGTGCACAAACAAATTAACATCTTTTACACCATCGTCGAACTCGTGATTTCCCAAAGACTGAAATATATCAGAATATAATGATAAATTATCATATCGGTAGACTTGGGTAAAATATTTTTTAAAAGTATTTAGAATAAATACTCGAATACTTAGTAAATGTAGTATTTTGAATATTTGTTCAAATACTTTATACAAATTGTATTCCGAATACATTATTCTTTCAAAAGTATTCCAAATAGTTTTAAAATACTTCTAGTTTTTCGTACTATAAAAATTATAGATGTCATGAGAAATATTTGAAATCGTAGACTAGATATATATGTTATTTTATTGTTGTATTTTTATATTGTATAACTATTATATGTTGAAATATACAATTAATATTAATACTTAGTCGATTGTTGTAAGCATATATGTGCACGTATCAACAATGTATTTGGCAATAGTTATAAAATTACTGATTATGACATATCTCTCATTTAATTTCTAATAGAATTTAATAATTCTAACGGATATAGAGTGACCTCGATAATACTAAGTCTTATATATAGGACCTTTCAATGTAGGTAAAAACCACTTGCTCTCAAACAGTCATAACGTGAATACAGTTAGTGATATAAGTCCAGTTGTATCTTATATTTATATTAACGTAAAGTTGTGTTGTTCATTTATATTAAATACCTAATTCATTTGTCTGCTTAAGTTTTATTATTCAACATTATAGTTTATGATTTACAACAATAATAAATATCTGATATTATTATTATTAGCTCATACAAGATACGACGGAGAAGTATTAAAATCATTTAAAAATAAATGATTTAATGTTTAAAAGATATTCGAAATAGTGCACTAAAAATATTCGTTTTAAATATTCAAAATACTTTAATGAATACTTTAAAAAAAAGTATTTAATAAGTATTCGAAATACTTAAAAATTATTTTGAATATTGTATTCGGAGTACTACTTAAGTCTGCATATTGGTATAGTATAGTGTTCAGATATCATAGCGTTAAAACTCTTGCGCAATTATATGAATCAAAGTTATTTTGCTTTTCAACAGAGACAACGTCTATAATAAAGGTTTGAACGCGATTGCGTGATATTTATACTGAACGTGTGACATATATTTATACTGTTTTATAAAGATTTCCCAGGTAGAAAATTGATTATAAACCGCGTATCGGATTAGGTCAGAGTAAAAATTCAGTATTACGTCGGGTAACGGGTAAAGGCCGATTCTTATTATGTCATCGAGTATACGACTATTGTATAATTGTCAGGTACTCGGAACATCTTTACTGTTTTATAATATGTTATCCACTCACTAGGTTCGGGAACTTAATCGATGATTGTAATCTGCGGTCAACACATTTTTTATCATTATTACATACCTACATCATATTATACAGTGGCGACATGAAGGAGTATTTCATACGAGGTCATTGAAACCGTACGACCAATCGATTGGTGGTACTTCTTGGGTTTTGACCGTGTAGGGATTCCTTAACATAATGGATATGACGATATGACGAAAGTTATTATATTTTATATTCTAGGCATAGCATTTAATATATATTATATAACGTCCGATATTTTGTAAACTCTATAGATCATTGCATCAGATAAATCTGATCAATAGAATCTTCCCCTCCTTTAACTAAACTGCATTATCATCCATCTCATGTTAACTTTAAGTTTGTTTTCCTATTCCTTGTCGTCGTCGTCATCATTATCTGGTCAATGTGTTATCGTCCGTGTTGTGATGTAATTTATATTGCCAATTGCCCTATAATACGGCACTCACGCTTTTTGTTAGTGGATATGCCTACACCGACAAAGTCAGGAATAAATTTAAATAAATAATATTCTCAGAGCGATCCCACGATCTATTTTCGTCTTCGTTACAATAGGCTAATATACTAATATTATTTCAATATTGATGGTCTACAAATTACATCAAATAAAACTAAGATAACAATTATTTACAGCATAAGCTGTGTGGCGTGCGCACTCGATTACTGATTGTAAACGAGTCATATTAATCGCTAATAATTTTTCGAAAACAACATTCTGATTCACTGATTATTTTACATTTTAATATTATTGTTTACTACTTAAAGATAAAAATATCTATTGGGTAATAATAATAACTGTAGAAAGGCGATATCAAATACAAGATATCGTGACAGCGGTAATTGTTTCGATTTAGATTACATAAATCCAAGTATAACATTGAACTCGTTAAATGTCTTAATTATTAATTATCTACTAATGACACTACTGATAAAAATTATTGTAACCCAAAGAAAATAGTGCCTAAAAGAAATTATAAAATATAACACTCAAATATTCACATTGCCTATACCAGTTTTAGCATTGTATACAATGACTTGTCTATATGGGAATTAAATATGTATTGTTTACTTTGCCTAAATATTTTAGACATTGTATACAATGTCCGGGTATTGTATTACAATAACTGATTTTCTACAGGGATCGTAACATGTATATCTTGGCCAAATATATGTTAGAGAGCCTAGAGCTCAGGATCAGTCTCAGGATCAGTCTCAGTCTCAGGATCCTCAAAAAAACACAATATTCCCATTTAGTCTGTTTTTATTTCCGGTGTTAATATGATAAACCAAAGGGAAAAAATTCGTCCGGGTCCATACTAAAAAAAAACCTTTTGAAAGTACTATGTACTAAATTTTTATTCTACTAACTGCCAAGTAGATAATAGTAAGATAAAAAATACAATGTTAATGGATTTTTAATATACGTCATATTGACGCTCGTGTGCCCATTTAGTACGCGCGGTAAAAATATCGTGCAATGTAAACACGCGCATTTTGTACGTTTGTGTGGTCCCGCCTAATGTACCCAAAAACTTTATGGTAATGTATTTTGTGCGATGACATTTAAATGATCGACGATTTACGAATGAATGCCTTCGCCGTAATCACGAGTAGCAATTATTTGACGCATTTATGAATTGAAAAATCATATTGTGTAGTGTTCAGGAAAAATCATTATCACTCCTATTATTATAAGACACTACCCGTCTCCCTTCCCCTTCCGAAAACTAACTTCTATCTCTGCACTTCTTTATATAACTAACTTGTTTCCCATTCCTCCGTCGATGCAGCTGTGCATACGGTTCAAGTAAAACTTTAAGTTGTCTAAAAACTTCCAAAAACCCAGGTGTATTACTAGGTTACCAAAATACTCACAACATATAAATTAATAGCCCATCGCGTCACATTCGCGACTGGTCCTTCATCCGTTCATAAACACATAACTTATTATAAAGAATTTATTGATTTATATTTATCTACGAATAAAGCCTTACTTATAGTAAAGATTTGTATATATGTGTCGCATAATACTTGAGTAAAATAGTTATTCGGTAACTTACAGGACATTGTAGTGATGCATATTTCAACATGCCGGTCGATATACATGTATAACCCGTTGTAGACTTTTATCTGTGGGCGATGTACGATAACACTGATCAACACATGATGTAATATATTTATATCACGAGATCGCGGATTGCGACCATTGGGTCACGGGCTACCAAGAAGTACGAAATAATCGAGTCCGTCGAACATTAAAACTTACGTTTGTAAACAAGAAAAATTAAAAACATTTCACGTCCTCTACGTATCTATTTATCGGGCGTGCGGGCGCACTAAATCACTGCGGGGATTAGCTCGAATCCAGTGGCGCAACAATAGGGGTGGATTGGGATTATCGGGGCCCAAAACTCAAAAGAAGTTTCAACGTAAGTAGTCTTTATTGAAAAAAAATTAAATTTAGCAATACTTCAATAATTATAGGGGTCCAGATTTACCTTATGATCGGGTCCCCAAGATCTTTGTCGCGCCTCTGCTCGAATCGATCATGATTCGCATTAGTCAGACTAGTCAGTATCGATAAAGACAACGTGAAAAATGGCGGCAGACGTATGTGTTAAAGGAGCATAAAACACAAATAAAAAAATTCTTTAAATTTTTTTTTAATGTTAAATTATTGTAGCTATGGTTATATGAAATGATTTTGTGAAGATACGATGTAAAAAAAATATTACTTTAAGAAATATTATGAGATGTAGAATAGCCGCGTGACGTTACTGGGCCGGAATCATCGTAATTGCCTATCTTAAGCTAGGCATACACGGTCCGGTTTGCCGGAGAGGTCAAACTGCGCAGTTTAACCTGTCCAGTTTTACCCGATTTCCGACGACGACACACACGCTACGGTTTGCCGGAAACTTCGGACTGCGCTTTCCGGCCAACAGATAAACGAATATTCACATCACAAGCAAATCGTAGGTTTTAAACACCGTCGCCACTTTTATTATAATTCAATCGTTGTTATTTTTATAAAACAATATATACAAATATTATAAAACAATGAAATACGACCACATGGTTGCGAACAAACAAATCAATTGGTCACGATGGCACACACGCTCTGGTATGCCTGTACAGTCATGACTGTACAGGCCAAAAGAATCGATTTTCGATTCTTTTCCGGTAGCCCGTACAGTCCCCGAAACTGCGCAAACTTGTCACACACACGTTCCGGAAAAACTGTGCAGTCCGACCTCTCCGGCAAACCGGATCGTGTATGCCTAGCTTTATACGTGTAAAAGTTCCTTGCTTCACACAACGATTTATCAATTTAAACATTTTCTTTTTAAAATTTAATTGACGTATAAATGTGTGTTTTTATGTATTACAATATGACTTTAGTTTTTTAAGTATTAAAAATCTTAAAAGAGACATTTTGGTTAAACCGCACGTCATGGCGAGCGGCGCGTGGCGTTCGGACTACGGTCTAACCTAAACCGCTGCGCGCCGCTATCTTATCTAATTCTACGTATTTTACACACTACACACCACGATTAATGTGTGTGAGTGTAGGTATATCTTTAATCGTGGTGTGTAGTGTGAAAAATATGTAGAATTAGATAAGATAGCGGCGGTCGGCAGACCCGTTGTTCGAACGCCACGTGCCGCTCGCCATGACGTGCGGTTTAACCAAAATGTCTCTTTTAAGATTTTTAATATTTAAAAAACTAAACATCGTATTGCAATTCTGATACTTGCATCGTCTTAAACACATAAAACCACATGTTTACATGTAAATTAAATTGCAAAAATAAAATGTTTATGTTGATAAATCGTTGTGTGAAGCGAGGAACTTTTACACGTATAAGATAGGCAATTACGATGACTAAGGCCCAGTGACGTCACACGTCTTTTTTCAATTGCTCATAACTTATTGAATAATGTGAGTAGAAACGTAAAACCTATACCATTATCCTTAGAATTGAACATTCTTTCATATAAAAAAAACTTATTTTTTGTGTTGTGTGCTCCTTTAAGTGTTCACATTGTATAATACAACAGTAATGATTATGTAATAATTATAAAAAAAAAAATAAATAAATAAATAAAAATTAGAGTGCTATGCGGAACGGTTTCGGTACGGTATCCGTCTAGTGCGTAACACGCTCAATAACGAGAAGGTTGGCGGGGGACGCTCGCGGTAAGCGATCCCTCGGTGGCCTCGACGGCGGTCGGCACTCACCATGACGTCGACGTCGAGCAGCTGCACCATGCGGGCCACCAGCGGCCACCGGAAGAACTTGTAGAAAGCCGTGCCCTGGAACGTATCACCCGCGTTCAAGAACAGCGTGCCGTCCGCGATGCCGGCCGCCTCGGCGCGGGCTTGCCGCACGGCCGTCTTGAGCCGCGGGAAACCGCCGTAGCAGCGGCCGGCCGCGGTGGCCGTGCACTCGTTGCCGGTCCGGTCGGTCTGCGCGAAACGCGCGTGCATGTCGTTGGTGTGCAACACGACCAGACGAAAGACGCCGGGCGCGCGGGACGGCCACGCGATCAACGCCGACAGGGTCATCAGCGACAAGACGAGACAAGATAATTTTCCACCGACCATTGTGCGGGTGTGTAACGCGAGAGCGGCGGTCGTGCGCGTGTACTGTCGAGGTCGCGTCGAATGTGTTCGCACTGTGCCCGCCGGCCGTCAGCCAACGCGTTTCCTGTTGCTTCTCCTCCCACCGTACGGCGCGTAAAACAATTTTGGCCATATAGTCTGGCGTGGGATATAAATTCGTGCCTGGTACCGAATAACGAAATATTTAATTAAAACGAAGTACCGAATAACGAAATATTTAATTAAAACGAAGTTTTAATAGTCAATATAATGATTCTCTAATACTCGGACATACATTTGATACAATTATTTTATAACAAAGAAGTTTTAATATTCGATATAATGACCTCTTAATGTCAGAGGTACATTTGGTATGCATTGTGACTATTTTAATGCATTTTAATGTCGAATAAAAAACAAATTTCAAACATTTCATATAATTCATATCATGTACGATTGTAAATCTCAGAAAATATCTCGTTTAATCATTTTTTTTTTTTTTAATCATTTATTTATATAGTAAAACCATTATTAAAACCACGGCCGAGGGTGGTACAACGATAAAAAAATGTTATAATTGTTATGTTATTATATCGTTTTTGTGATATTACCACAACCTAAGCTATAGTTTTAGATATGTTACTTAACTTAAAAAGTGTGTCATGTTGAATAATTTATAAATCGTTTTGAATGTTTAGAAAGTACAAATCAAATAATTTAAAAATAATAATAATTATAAACCTACTGTTTGTACAATATTTGATACAAGAAATATTATACTTTAAGTATAATATTATTATTATATTTATGTGTGTTTAGCAACAAAAACCGAGTATATTTTAACATACAAACATACAAAATGCGTGACATTAGTACCTCTCCCCGGTGATAACTGGGATGCATCCGAGTTCCGTCCTAAGAACCTTTTTCTATACCAATTCCGTCCCTGTTAAAAAAAGGTATATACTAATTCCGTCCCAGTTAAAAAAAAAAAGTATATACTTATTCTGTCCTTAATGATTTTTATAATTTAGTCTTAATAAATTGTATAATTATTAATATAAAAAATTCATTATATACTAAATATAATAAATAATTTGTATAAATATAGTCGTCATAAAATGTATTCAAAAAATATATGTATAAGTCAAACTGCCATATTATTAATAGACAAAAAACATAAATATTTACATATTTGTAATTGGATTGAATTTATAGGATAGGTATTTGTCTTACAAATTCTAATCGTGATATTTGACTAGAACTGTATTTATATATTTTTCTTTGGTAAAATCTTCTTTGGTTAATATAGGCTTACTTCGTTTTATAGTACTTAGAATAACAAAAAATAGTTCTTAGTTTGATGTAGGAATCTCGTTGAACATATTTTAAAGCTTCTATAAATGGATAAATATTTGGGTGGGCATGATAAAACATCCCATTGAATTTAGAATGAAATGGTTCACAGTTATTCATGGAACGTAAAGTCGTATGTGAAAATTCAGCCCATATACGAGGTAGAAAAGTAGATTTAGGTGAAATATAATTATCAACTAAGTAATCCAAAAATAAATCAACTTTTTCATCAACTGGTTTGATTCCCATCAGATCAGAAACAAAAAAATCACCTACTTCATCTGGTGTTAAAAATGGCAATCCAAATATGTACTTTTAAAAATCTACCAATCCTAAAATTCTCATTTCTAAAAAGAGGGGACAATTTAAGATCTTGAATTTTACGCCACCAAGATTTCCCTAAGTGAAATCTACATTCTGCATATTTACAAGTTTAAGGAATATTTAGAGAATATTTTTAAGTTTTTTTTAGAACATATAAGCATCATATTTTAAGCTTTTAAGAACCTAAAAATCTAATCTTTAATTATTATAAAAACTTAATCATTCAAACAAATTATTAAACAAATTTAGTTTTCTTACCAATTTTTATATATACTTTGCATTGTTTTTGAATACACTTCCATCGCTCAATATTGCTGCTTAATTCATTGTGAAAATACAATTTAAATTAATTTAAATATATTTTATTAATATTTTTATATATTATATTGTATACTATTCTTCTTCTTCTTCTTCTTCTTCTGCCTCGCCTTCCTCCCAACTATTTGGGGTCGGCCACCCTTGTCCTACACCTCCACTTCACTCGGTCAATCACACCTCCTCTGCACACACCAACAGCCCTCATGTCATTCTCCATAGTCTCCAACCATATCTTTTTTGGTTTTCCTCTTCCTCTTTTCCCTTAAATGTCCATCTTCATAACCACTCTTAGTGCATTCGTTTCCTCTCGCCTCATCACATGCCCAAACCATCTCAGCCTATTTTCTAATATATATTGTATACTATTCATTTATATATATATACAGGATGTTCCAGGTCTATTTGACTAATTCAATAACTTTTTTTCTATTCAATATTTTTAAGTTTTTTTTTTTTGTAATGATTTGTAGAGCCCTGCGCTATAATTTGTATATCTTATATATTATTTTATTTTTTACAACAAAAATAAATAATTTAAATTTTGTATTTAATATTTTTATAATAATCCAAGATGGCTATTTCATAAATAAGTATTTAAAAACCATTTTGGCGTTTAAAACTTTTAATTAGGTTAAGTCATTAATTTTTAAATAATTTTCAAAGTATGTTGAAATTCAAATTTATTTCTTGCTAATCAATGTTACTGCCATTGTCGATTTTCAATTGTTCTTTTCCAAGAAAAAACAAATTTGTTATCAATAAAAGTAGATAGTAAATACGAGTACATATATTTTATCCAAAGTGGACATAGAGAGGTGTAAACACTTCGATAATAAATTGATTGAAAAATGTACACCACTTGAGATTTCCACTAGGAGCGCTGCCTACCCGATGAAGGCTCAAAATGTTCATATTCCTATACGAAAATATGATGCACGATGCTTGCAAAGCCATACAAATATGATTTATGAATTAAATTTAAATAATG
The DNA here is from genome assembly GCA_034509805.1 of Sipha maydis. Lineage (NCBI taxonomy): Eukaryota > Metazoa > Arthropoda > Insecta > Hemiptera > Aphididae > Sipha > Sipha maydis. The sequence continues at coordinate 20,290 of JASXSY010000578.1, forward strand.
AGTAACTTAGATGAATTTTAATTAACATAAATCTATCTTCAATAATACAATTATTGTTAATTATCCGCATTTTTTCGAGGGAAATAGTGTTTTGTGGAGCAGATATAGACATGCTGCCTACTGGTGTTATAATTAAAAATTACTATTTATTATAACTATTTTCATATTAAATATAAATTAAAGTAATGGATAATTTATGATTTCCTTGATTTGCTACCTATCCTTAATCTCTTTGTCATGATATGTTTATTTTTGTAAAAATATATTGTACTTATAATAATTAAAAATAAATAGAATAATTCTATGTATGGCATAATATTGAAAATACTAGGTATTACTAAAATATATATATTTTAAATACTAAGTACTACTATATATATTTAAAATATTATTACTCAATAGAAATATCTATTAAATTGATGTGTATAATAACAGTATTCACATTTTATTATACAAGTGTACTGTTTCTGAAGTTATTCATTTACGTACCTAAAAACATATTGCTTTTAATTTCTGTACAATTGTTGTTTGAAATAAAATTTTTTTTTAATATATCAATTATGCCTCTAAAGTGTTTTGTGCCAGGGTGTAACTCTGGGTTACCCAAACAGAATCAAATTTATAAAGAGAAGGGAATAAAACTGCCTTCAGTATTTCATCCACCCGAGGTAGATATTTTTTAAACTAATTAATAATTACATATTAATTATTATATTATTATGTATGTTCAATGAATACTTGATACATTTTTTTTTTTTTTTTTACTAAAAAAACAATTTATTAAAATTAAATAATACAAATAAAAGTACAATTATACTGAAAACAATTTGTCTTAACTACCTTCTTTAAGCAAATCTTGAATTGAAGGTAGCAAGTTATTTTTTTTAGATCACACACTATTTAAAAATTACAAAGATAACAAAAATACAATATACTAATTAATAATTAAAAAAATATAAATTAGCTACTTAAGTTTACAATTCAGATATAAAAAGATTTATTTATATTAATATTATTATTTACTCTAAGATACTTCTTAAAATTATTAGATAATTAAAATATGTATGTCCTAAATAGTCTACAAATTTCTGATTAATATCTTTTTTTATTATAATTGACGTTTAGATCATATCTTATAGATTCACGTTTACTTAAATTTGGATTAAATGATTTTTTAGTGTAAAGAATATGGAACGTTTCTTGTATAGGGTAAATACTTAATTCATTACTTTTTGGAACATGATTGATACTTGGAATTTAAAAATTCCATGAGCCGATAGATTATTAACGATTATTTATATTTATATATATTTTATCATGAATTATATTATGGCATAAAGTCCATAGCCTTTGTAAATCCTAAATATACTAAATATTAAGCAAAATAAATGCTAAAACGCATTACGTGCCATAGAAACTGTAGTAGTTTTGAGCCGTCATCGGATAGTCAGCGCTCCCGGTGGCAGTTATAAGTGGTATACTTTTTTCGGCCCACTATTATAATGGTACAATATAGGAAGTGTTTACACCTCTATATATCCACCTTGATTTTATCATTATTTAACGTGACCATAACAAGAAGCATACCTGCCCGATGGTTATTGATACTAAATTATTAACAAATTATTGTCATAATGTGATTATAACATCATGTAAAACCTATTACTTATTTTAAATCATCATTCATCATTGTTTTATCGTTCAATCAATTTAAACATGTATAAATAAACTAAGAAAATTATTATTTTGAATCATAAAACAAATAACTTTTGATTTTAATGTTAATTTATAGTTATTCTTAAAGTACTTTTTAAATTTAAAGTTTTAATATTATTTTAACACATTTAAACACAATTTGCAGTAATACACTAACGGTACTTGAAGACTTGTCTTCTTATATTTTAAGACAATTCTATTGTATTAAATAAATAAATAAAAGGTATCTAGTAATTTTAAGAAATTAGCAGATTGGACACAATTTGTTGAAAATATTTTTGGACATTTCTTTGAACACAGGTATAAATTATTAGTTTATGAGTTAAAATTATTTTATACTGATATTCTTTATGAAGTTTTGGTAATTAGATATAAAAAAAATCAAAAATCAAACCTCAAGTAATATTTTAAATATCTGAATACTGATAATAATATCTGAATAATTTAAATATTTGATTAACACTCATAGATGATATAATAATGTCTAAGAATCCAGTTTTTTTAGGATGTTCAATCATCAGTCCTTGTCCCTGTTCCCATGTAAGTGTAGATACATATGTTATTATACTATCTAAAAATATTTGTATGTCTTGAAAATTTAATAATTGTATAGGGCTTTTGGATCCACGGCCATGGGGATTTCTTGAATTGAGTATATCAAACCACTAATCTATAAACCGTATAAATTCAGTTGTTGGTTCGCTGTTTTCAAATCCGTTTATTTTTAAGTTCCTACAAAAATCTATAGCATCTGCCACACTGGAACTCAAAGTCTGGGCAGCAATATTCACCTTCATGGAAGACTGTTTCCATTCCAAATGTTTTTTTTTTAAGCTTATTACCTGCATGAAGTTCTTCTGATTCTTGAAGCATTACAAGTTTTTCAATTTAAGACCAATTTATTTTTTTATTTTTACAATTATAAATAACTTTCATTGAACTCCACAAATTTCTCACTAGTTTAAGTGAAAGACAAGGATCTAATAAGCAATGAACAACCTTAGAAGAATCACTTGAATGTGGAAAATGTGTTTTCAATGTTTTTGACGACAGATCTGCTCCTAAAATATTAGCCATTGTAAAATGGGTAGCGGGTCCATCAAAAGTCAAAGAAGGTACATCAATATCTATAAAAAATAAAAAGTTAAAGTTTTTATTTTACATTTTATATTTCAGAATATTTATCAATCTATTCATACCAATTTCAGAAAGTCTATTTAAAGCTTCTATCACAATGTTGGCTTTGTCTTGTCCACTCAGACCTTTGTGAAAGTAGTAAGCCACTAGAATTTTCCAATTTGAATCTATGGCCACCACCAATATTACTAAAACTTGTGTTGCAGGCTTTAATTTGGGATCATTTGTTGTTGAATCTTTACCAAGACTATATAAACCATGAAAATGTTTACCATCCCACTCTACCTGCTTCTTAATATGCATGTCATCCAACATCTAAGAACAAAACAACCTTTTACCATTAGGTTTACACTCCTCATACTTCATTTTAAGCGCTTTAAACGATTCAGTGGTAAATCCCTCTCAACTTTTACTTCGTGATACCATGATCTCAATGTTGTTGCATGTGGTAGACTTGAACCAAATTCAGTTCTCACAAAATTGTATGCTTTGGGCGAATAAAAATTAAAAGTCAGTGCAAATGCTCGTAACGCAGGTGAAAATTTCTTTCGCCCTCTTGTTTTAAAGCGGCTAAACATTTCAGTCATTGCTGTGGGGAAAGTATCCTTAATGTACGATGAAACTTTTTCATGGAGATCACATTTTGTTCCAAGTTCCCTAAGTAATAACTTAATTTTTTTAATTTGTAGTCTGGCGTTTACATTGTTTTAATGTTGTTTAAGCCTTAATTTTAAATTTATGTTGTTGTTGAGAGGTAATACGGTTTTTTTTCTTTATTGTTGTTGGTGATGTTTCATAACAATGGTCCAAAAATAGCGCACGTTGAGCATTTGACTTTGGAGTTAATACTGTAGTGTATGTATTACTTGTAGCTATAAGTAAATATAGTTAAATTGAGTCTAACTTAAATCACAAGTATGTTTCTTAATTTTAACTTACTAATAACTTTATCGTTGTGTGATGCATCAGGTGTAAATGATTGCAAACTATTATTTGTAATGGACATAAAGAGGGAAACTTATTTATTTGTTCTTCAATTTCTACCAATTTAACTTGATAATATTGCCTTGCTTTAATAAGGTTTTTCTTTGTAACACAGCTATCACTAAATTTCTTATGATCTTCTGTGCGCTTTAAATTGTTAGGAAAATACTGTTTTATATTCTAAAATTTTTTATTGTATGCTTTTTTGAGCAGTTGACTTAGGTACTGTTTTAAATATTTTAAGACTACATATTGTGGTTTAGAGATATTTATTATGTTAATTACAAATTACTAATTACTATTTAGTTATTATTATTGTTTAAAAATTTGAGGATGGAAAATACATAAGTCAACTAGCTAAAGAAAAAAAGTTATGGTTATAAAATGTACTTGAGAAAACATTGACGAAGAATATTTCAATTGAACAGGTGTCTTAACAGTATCACAAAAGCTATTATTTTCACTGATTTCTTATAAAATGTATGAAAAAATGTTGAACTAGTAAACTTACAAAAACATCAACCAAATTACCTCTGAATAAAATGATAATCCACTAGTTTTTGATGTACTTGCTTGATTAATGGTACTTTCATTTGCATCAACAACATCCATTAAATTAATTTTCTTAAAATAAATAATTATTAAATATATTCAAACATTTCTGTATTTAACTATATTTTGCTTAATAACCTACCGGAAAAAGCAAACCAGTGCACAGCGTTTATCTTTAACTTTTTAACGTTAACATCAATGCCATCTTGATTGAAGTCACTGTGGTGCTGACATACAAAGTAGGTTTTTCCTGGTTGAATATTTAATAGACCTATAGCAATTATCCACTGTTCTGCTCTTTTCATATCATCAAGAGGAATCCTAAATTTATTTTACACTTGTTTAAAATTGTATGGTTTTATTTTTAATACTTGTTATATGACTTAAAATGTATTTAATTAGTATGTGAATTTTGTACATTTTGGCATTTTTAAGTGTTCTTATGTAGGTATTGCAAAATGTTTTTAAGTTTATGTAAGAATAAAATAAAGTACATTTTGTAATAACTTAATTTAACATAGTTAATAGCAGTTTCATTTATAAAATTTAAAAATGAACTAGAATTTTTTAAATTAATATATTAATTGTTTAGTTAACTAATTTATCAAATGCTTTTATTTTCTTGCAATTTTAGAATAAAAAAAAATATATATAATCAACTGTAACTACTACTTTTGAATATAAATATTGTAATTTACTTGAACATGCTGAGTCCTTTGGCATTTTTCAATCCACAACATGGAACACAGCATTTTCTTACTATATTTAAATATTTTATTATTTATATAACAGCTTTAGATATTTAATTTATGTATACAAATGTCCAAAAAATTAATACAAAGGATAGGTGAACACAATTAAATGAAATACTCAGTTAGTATACACTTTCATTGGTATAATGAAAATGCCAATATATTCCAAAATACCTTTTATACTAAGTTTTCATAGAATCTTATCAACTATAACTGCCTTAATAGTATTATAATTGCAATGATAACTGGGCTAATTGTATTATAATTTCCATGGAATCATAATCCCAAAAATTAACTAGTTGGGGGCACTGAACTCTATAACTCTATAAAGTTCAGTGGTTGGTGGACTTCAGGCCCCTTGTGAGCTCTGTTAGCAAATTTCTAAGAGAATGTTGTTTGAATTATCTAAGTCACACCTGTAGGTCAGTCAAAACTTATGATAATTAATAAGGTGATGAAAAAGAACAATCAGTTGATCAAATTAGCACTTTTATTATTTTATTCAATTAGTTACATAATTTATTAATTTTCTTTAATTTTTATTAATTCTTCTATTATCAATTTGTAATTCATATCTAAAAATATAATTTTAAAAAAAAGCGATAAATGTTTCCATGCATTATTGTTTATTCCATGAAAACGGAATCAATATGGCACTGTCCGTATGGGGGACACGTTTTAAGATTCTATGCGCCTTTCATGTATAAAGTTCAGTGTTTAGAAATGATTAAATTATAGGAGTGGGGTAACCACTCCGTAACGTCAACCGAAGTACAAATGTTTGTTTATTGGTTTTCAGCTGCAATGTGCTTGTTATGACTCCTGAGTTTTGTATTAATATCCAACGTTTTATTTAATCAATGATTATTATTAAAATAATTTAATAATTTAAGACATAGCTACTAAATTGTCAAAACCCAAAGGTGGGTCATGTTGTGCAGTAGCAACATGCATTAATTATGCTGGCAAGGTAAAGCGAGATGAAAATACTAATATATACAAGTAATAATAATAATTACATAATTTAATACAAATTAAGTAAATTACATTTTATAAATAAATATTGTATTGTTTGAAAATAAGTCATTTGTAAATCTAAAGTAGTACCTACAATCAGTAGTTATAAGTTGCAGTAGTTTGAAATATTCAAATGAAATTACCAATGACTCAAAAATTATTTTTACTTTAATGTTTAGATTTCCAAAAGACCTAGCATTACAGAAGAAGTGGACACTAAAGTGTAGGAGAGGAGATAGTATAAATCCTAGTTAATCATATATGTGTTCTGAACATTTTAGTAATGATGCATATATTTATGACCTTAAAGTCGAACTCTTCGGTGATTATAGTTATTTTTAGTTATTTTTAGTACTTCATAATGCCAACTTTTTTATTATATTGTTTTAATAATTTTAGGATATACTTCTAAATTTTATAAATTAAAACCTGATGGATGCCATGCCTACCTTAAATTTACCAAAAGACCATACCCACAGTAATGTAGCATCAAAATCATCATCTAGCCGTAAAAGTAGAATGGAATAAAGAACAAAACAACAGGTGAATGATAATTATATGTTTTGTAAAACTCTAAACCAGTAACTTCTATATCATCTAGACCAACAAAAACAAAGGTGGTTAAAATTTAGGTAATGATAAAAAGTAATCTTAGTTGACTTAAATTAACGTATGAAACATCAAACTAATACTTAACATTTATAAAACATTATACTTAATTATAACAGTTACAAATAAATTAATTATACAAGGAACTAACTAAAAAAGTATATTAAATATTAACTTTTAAAGTAAGCTTTAACTTTTTAATTAGTTAATGCCCGCTTTTGCTAACCAGTAACCTATCATATTATTACAAAATTACTATTAAATCTTGATATTATATAAATAAATTTTGACTATGACTTAGTTAATTTTGAGTTAAAATAAGTTATTTTAATAATTCATTATTTAATATTATGAAATTTTATTTAGTTTAATATTTTTTCTTATCATAATGTTTTTGGGAGATTCCCGAGTGCGTCCCAAAATGACCCTTTTTTAATGTTCCCAGTGCGTCCAGAATAAGGAATCATCCGAGTGCGTCCCAAGAAAAAAAGGTCATATTTTTTACATAGCCTGAATGCGTCCCAGTTCATTTAGAATTACCCAGGGTGCACCACGATGAGGTGAACTGGCTTACACTCCAAAAATATTATTTTTATTATTATTATTATTATTTATTTATTTTTATTATTATTATATATTTATTTAAGCTTACACCGTTAAGTTTAGGTGAGCATACAATTTATTAAAAAAATGTTTTGTTATTATTATATATTTATATAGGCTGGTGTTTAAATGCCATCCTTTTGACAAAATCGAATCTTGATATTTTATTATTTTTAAATTGTTTTATATTGTCTTCGATGTATGTAATTTTCTTGCACGTACTTCCTTTTGGTTTTTTTGTTGTTTGTGTGGCCATTTAGATTGCTATTTTAGTATCAATTTGAATTTTTTTTAATATTTCTAAAAATGTATATATGTCTGGGTGATGCGTATAAAATAATGAGTTGTACTTGGAATGAAAGCTTTCACAGGCATTTGTTGTACTTTCAGAACTACTATTCATTTTGGCCCACATAGAAATAGGAAATTTTGCTTCAGAATCAATATAATTTTCTATAATATAATCCATAATTCGTTGAGTTTTTCATGGTTCCGCATTATAGATATAAAATCTTCATTAATACAGTTTTCTACATCTTCTTGATTCAATAATGGAAAACCAAATATATTTTTCAAAAATAAACCTATTTCCGTTTGGTCACGATAATCTTTACTCAATCTCAAATTTTGAATGTGACGCCACCATGCTTGCCCCAAATGGAAACGACATCCTTTAATAATTATAGTTGGCCAAACTTTTAATGCACCAAGAAGAATAGATAATTCAAAATCCGCAAATATATATTCGGGAAAACAACATAAATTTAATTTAAAACACTCAGTTTTTAATATATTAAAACATTTTGCATATGATCCGCATTCTTTATTATTAAGTAAAAAATACACTAAAGGTAGGTATTGACCGTAACTGAGTAAGTTTTAACTTGTAATCTAGCAAAATTATTATCGGAGCTAAAATTAATTTCCCCACTGTTTCCAGTATTTTACAGTCATAAATGTACAAATGAAAGTATTATAGTTGTACATTTTAACTACCATATCGATCGTCAAACATGTAGGTATCTTAAAAGTTCGATTATTTTATCTTAAATAGATACCTATAGCAGCTGTGGATCGAGGACGCACTCGGGCTATTCATCATAATTTAACGATAAGACGGCGGACGCACTCGGGCACTGTAATATAATTTGTCGATAAGACTGCGGACGCACTCGAGCTATAAAAAAGGTAAAAATTAAAAACGGGACGCACTCGGGATATCCCCGTGTTTTTATTTGTTGTAGGATCACGATGATTTAATCACTTCAGTAATGAACACTGGTAATATATGCCTTCTCAATGAACCTTGTTCTACAGTAATAATTGATAATGATCCCATACTTTCTATAAAACCCAGTTATGAACAATTGTACAGTAAACTCCTTAAAAAATATGAAGTGTTACAAAATGAGTCGATTATAAACACACAGAAACAGAAACTTTTATCTAATAAAAAATCTGTTATTGATTATCAAAAAATGAATGAATCTCTTAGATCCTCAAAACAAGTTCTACAGACAACAAACTCACTTTTAACAAAAAATAATAAAGAACTGACAATTATCTATAAACCTTGTTTACTACCTACCTTTTAAACCTTTTAATGATAAAAAATTTGTTTTTTCTTGGAAAAGAACAATTCGAAAACCGACAATGGCAGTAACATTGATTAGCAAGAAATAAATTTGAATTTCATCATACTTTGAAAATTATTTAAAAATTAATGACTTAACCTAATTAAAAATTGTAAACGCTATAATTATTTTTAAATACTTATCTATAAAATGACTATCTTGGATTATTAGAAAAATATTAAATACAAAATTTAAATTATTTATTTTTGTTGTAAAGAAATAAAATAAAATATAAGATATACAAATTATAGCTCAGGGCTCTACAAATCATTAAAAAAAAAAAAACTTAAAAATATTGAAAAGAAAAAAAATTATTGCATTAGTCAAATAGATCTGGGACATCCTGTATATATATATATACATTAAATGACACGGACACGCACAAATAACGACTAAATATTTAATTTGGTTTAATAGCTGAAATAATATTATCTTTATTTCTAAATAATATGATATTGTTATTTATTCGATTTGACATGGGATGGAATTGGTATATTTATTTAAATAACCCGGGAAGGAACTCGGGTGATTGTGCCACTGATTCAACATATTTTCAACACATTCTAAAAACGACCGATGCCAATGTCATTTCAATGAAATTAATAATTATTTATATCTATATGCGTATAAAGAACATGGAAAGATTTTTTTATTTTTAAAAGTGCAGTTGCCGACTGGAATTGTTGACAAATACTATCATTGGTAATTTCAAACTGTTTATATAGTTGTAAACTTTTATATAGTTTATCTCTGGTAATGTCACAGAATTTATCAAAATTAAATATCGCCAAAAGCCAAAGTCCGAGCCACGACTATTATCTGACACGGGTCCCGCCGCCACCGCCGTTGCTTAATTGTGTCGTCAGCGTGCTTCGTGGCATATTATTTGCGTATTATTTTTATTATTAAATTATTATTATCTACCTGGTGTCCTCTTCAACAAACAAACAGTCACCTCTCGGTCGACATACATACACCGTGTCAGCGGCTGTTTTTGTCAAAAAGAAAATAATTTTTACATTAACATCGTAATAGTCGCAAACGGTATGGCCGGCTAAGAGATTGAGATGGGCCCTCGGCGGGCACACTAGGCCGAAATTCATGACAAGTAAAATTCCGCACAAACGTGTTATTTTTTTTTATATATTTTTTTTATTATTATTATTCAAAATTGTACTTGCAATAACATCCGGCCCTCCCACATCCCTTTAATCAAAATCGAAATCTTAATATTCCAACGCTGATCGACTTTTGTATTATTATTATTATTTTTATTGTCTTCATAATTTTTCTCGAACGTGCCCAAGGTGCCCTACCTGAACCTGGAGCTCTACCGTCCGAGCGGTCACCTGTTCAATAATAAAGCCTGGTCAGAATTCATCATTTCAATACAAATTTTTCCAGTGAATCCGTCTTTTATTATTATTAATATTATCAATTTTTAAAATGTATAGTCAAAGTTAATATAGATCCGCTATAACTTATAAAAGTGATAACTTTAAAATTTTTACTTTATTTATTTTTTATTATTTATTCCTTTTATTATTAACATATTTATTTATTTTTATTTTCTCAAAGCCTATGTGTTCAGCCGATACATAACGTGGCCCGGAACATAGGTCACTGACTGAGTGTTCCCCTCTGTCAGTGGGTAGGCTGTAGGCTGGTAAAAAGTCGAAACGTTACACCCTTATTGTAAAATAAAAGAGAATATTTTATTGAATATAGAACACGTACTCAATTATAGCTTTGATTGAATGGGCGCATGTAAATTCCACCGATTGCGAACTTTTTAGACCTTTTTTCAAGTAAATTCCTCCGGTACGTTTTTTTTACCCGAAAAAAAATGTAAATTTCACACGGAAAAAAATATTTACGAAATAAATTTAGGCAACGTTAATGTAGTTATCCCAACTATAATTTAGTTGGATTAAATAAAATTGTATACTCAGTTCTAACAAATAAATATAGTTGGACTATGTAGTAGTTTTACCAAAAATATATGGTTTATATATTTAGGTTTTAGCTGGTACAACAAAACTAAATAGAGGGACGTACTATAATCTTAAGTTGACTCGTGTATAGCAGAATCTACTATTTAAAATAGCTGTTATACCTAAAAATATTGTTAATATTCGAAAGGCTTCGTTTTATCGACCAAATATATCAGTTGTAAGAGAAAATAAAACTATATTTTTAAAGGATGTCAGCGTAAAATAAAACATATGCAACGCTCCAGAGATGGCGTTGCACGCCGTCTCGGTAGCGTCGGCGGCGTAAGTCCCCTTTCACACGACGCCACCATGGTGGCGCGGCCAAAAGAAACATAGAACTAGATTATGGTCTTCACACTTGGTGGCGCGGCCAAATCGGTGGCGCCTCCAGTCGCGACTGCCGCGACCAAAATAACTGGACGCGCGATCACATAAAGTGGCGCCACCAAAATATTTATATGGTTTCTTATGAAAAACGCGCATTCTTTTCAATTGATCGGCCAACAGTCGTGTGACCAGACGTAGGTATCTGCACTGTGTTTAATAACATGGACAGCCGAAATTTCGATACTGAAAAATTAATATTTGAAGTAGAAAATCGTCCTGCCATTTGGAATTCTGCAAGTGAAGAGTATGCAAATCGTATTTTAAAAAAGAAGAGTCGGGAGGAGTTCGTGGACATATTCAGTATCCATAATGAATATAATATTTTTTCATTGCACGTCTACTACAGCTGTACAAATAAGCAACACATGCCAACTCTTCAACTTCCATTTTGTAACTAAATATTGGTTTAATTAGCATGTTTAAATGTTGTACATTGTAAAGTAAAATAATGCGTTTGGTGGTATAATATGCATATATTAATACGCATATTCCCGAGTCATACGAGGATAAAAATGTTCAATTATATTTTATATAAATAACTATTGCACACATAATAGTAATGTAAAGTTAAGTCACGACCATAAGTACCAAATCAATGTAATACATATCCTTATATTTCATCACACGACCATGAACAAATTGTGAAATAGCCACAGAGAAGACGCCACGTGTGAATTACAAATCACAAACAACCGCAAACAACGTCATCATTCGAATTTGACGATCAAGGCCAAGGGCAGCCAGGTGGTGAAAACAAAACAATTAACTAACAACAACAAAATCAAACAGAGTATATAAAGGCTCCGTTTCACCACCAACAAACAGACGTGTCTAGCTATCAGTGCAAGCCCTTCCGAGTTTTGTCTTCGATATTGTTATCGCGAATATTTTAATAATTAATAACTGTATGTTCTGTATAAGCCATTTACTTAATTTTATTAAAGAGTTTTGCAAAGTGTTAAATGATTTAAAGTCGCTTCATTCCATCCCGAAACATTCATCATTACGATAGGTATCTGTTTTCATTGGGTACCACGTAACAGTGGCGTGTTTAATGGCTATACATTTTTGGTGGTACCACAATGGCCGCACCACCATGGTGGCATCGTGTGAAAGGGGCCTAAGCCCCACTCATTTTCTCGTAGTTTAGAGACCGCGAGCGCACGAGTTATTATGGTGACGGAGAGGTGCATTATTATGGCGATCGTAACGTTAGGATCTTGCGTTTCTTTTCTACATAATATTACCAGGGTGCTCTCACAACTCGTATAATAGATCATAATATTTCTATACAAATAATTGCTTTTCTACCTTTTAAGTCAGGTGTAGCTAAGTATATAGATAATAAAAAAATGTTTAAAATTAAATTTATTAACTTTTTATGTACATCATTATTTTAATAATGTAATAACTTTATCAATATTGATACGGTAAATACAAAAAACACAATAAACAATTGTGTAATATTTGTAGATCGAGTAGATTTTCTTCACTTGTTCTTCTTAATTAATAGAAAAGTAATAGAAAAATACCATTCCATAATTTTAATTTAATCTGACATTTTCCCTCTACATATAGTCATCATAACAAAAACTAATAAAAAAATAACCGGATGGGTCTCGCTCTGCTGTACAGTTGGGGGTGGAGTGCACCTCGTTTATTGGATAGGTCATTATTACAATGGATTTGTTAAATTTGAATGCAATGATAGATATCATTGTATACGAATAACGATTCTGAACCGAGTTAATATGTTTGTCTAGGATATAATACATTGTTATTTATAAATATTGTAAAAAGTATATTTTTCAATTAGGATGGGTTGGCAGTTGCATACAGCGACATAGTTAAATTATTTAAAAATAATGCATGTAGTTATTATAATAATACCTTATATTAACATATAGTATATATAAAATTTTTTTAGGTTATGTTTGGTTTTTTAAACACTGTTAACAACATAGATATATACAATGTATAGTATATACACCATAAATGTATTGATAACATGGCTAAATATATAAATATAGTTTCTATAGCCGTGATTTATAAAAAAAAAAATTGAAATATAATGCAACAGTATGCAATTTCGTAAAAATTTAAATTTCAGTCATAAAATTTCAATAAATATTTCATAAAGTCTGGTGGAAATTTTTTTAAAGATTTTTGAAGAATAGCTTATGGATAACCTAGTGTTAAAAATTTGAACCTTAAGTATGAACAAAAAAAATTTTATGAATTTTTATCTACAAAATAACTTGCAAATTATCGTGATTTGTACTCATTTTATACAAATTTGAGCTTTAAGGGCTTATAAAAAAAGTAAACCGATCACCGATATTTTTTAGTTACGATAAGTTTAACTTATTATAAACCTTGTATTAAATTTTCAAGAGTTTTTGGTCAACCATTTAAATTTTATAGATGTTTAAAAACAAAAATTTTACAAAAATCGAAAATTTAAATTGTCTATAAATAAGTCAAAATGTGTCAAAATACTTTGAAAACTTAACCATGTATAGAGAACGCCAATATAAAGATTTGGTGAATATTTCAAGTTGTTGCAATTTTTGGTTTTTGAGTTCAGAGCATTTTAAAAAAATGTAATTTGTAAAAACGTGATTTTGCGTAAAATTTCCCGTTTTTTTCGTAATTTTTTATCGTTTTTTCGATTTTTTTAAAAAGTATTGAAAAAGTTGGATTTTTGACTTGTCAGAGTACCATATACATTCACTTTCCTTTCAAAAAAGTTGCTGTTTAAGCAAATCGAAGCATTTTTACTACCAAAAAAGGTGTCGTCAGACACAAAAAAAAATAAAAAAGATAAAAAATAAAATAAAAAATAAAAAAAATAAATCATTGTATAACCAATAGATTCCATCACTCCGTTCAGAATCTAAAATTACTGATGAATTTATCAAAAAAAAATTGTTGGTATTTATTAAGTAAATTAGGCTTTAATTATTTTATTTTTAATGTGATCTTGTTTACGGACATCACTGATTAATAACCGTTTACCATGTGTAAATGGCATTACCAACTCTGGGAGTAAACATTCGATGTAAAATCTAAAAAAAATCAATCGTAATTAATTATTAAGTTCCGTCTTATTAGAATTAGTTATTTATACTTACAGTCTTAACTGTTTGACCATTTTAGTCAACCAAAATTCATTATCATATCTTATATTTATTTTATGGTTCCAGTTCTCTGTGAATATAAAAAAATAACAGTTTGTTTTCCCTGTTACATGCAGTTGGTCTTGCACTGGGTAATATGTTTTTTTTTAAAGTTTTTAATAAACCAGAAAAAGCTACATTAGATATATTATATGAAACCACCCAATTGCCCAACATTTGTAAAATAGGATCTCTATCATCAAATAAATACTCGTATTCTGCTAAGATGATTTTACTTTCATCATCAGAATCAGATGAACTAACATTTTACATGAACTCATTTTCAACAGTTTATAGTGAACTTAAATTATTGTAAGATAAATGTTTCACATATTTACTTACATTGAGCTTTTGGATTCAATTGAATCACTTATATAATTTACAACACTATTGCAAGGTACAATTAATTTATCAACAGTATCTTGAGATTTTAATATATTATTATCAGTATAATGTGCCTCTAGTGGATTGAGGACGCTACGATAATGTTATGATTGAATAGTGCTTCTAAGTGTTTTAATATAAGTTCAATAATTTAAACTTGAAAGAATAGAATATGATATTTTTATTTTACACTTAGAAAAAATCAGCAAAGTAATAACAATGTAAATATGACTGTCGTAAGCGGAGTGTTTGTACTTGATGGCTGGATACGTCTGATGTTAATGGTGAAACGGAGCCCTTATATACTCTGTTTGATTTTGTTTTCGCCACCTGGTTGCCCTTGGCCTTTTTCGTCAAATTTGGATGATGACGTTGTTCATGATTTGTAATCCGCACGTGGCTTCTTCTCTGTTACTATTATTTGACCATTTCACAATTTGTTCATGGTTGTATGATGAAACATAAGGATATGTATTACATTGATTTTGATTTGCGCGTGGTTTAGCTTTACATTACAATTATGTGCGCAATAGTTATTTAAATTATTTAGAAGTATTGTACATTTTATCCTCGTATGACTCGGGAATATGCGTATTATTATTTTTTAGTAATTATATTACATATAATAGTGCATGTTACATCAGAATGCACAAAACTATGATTTGGACTTTTAATATACACGTCAGTGACCTCAATTTCTTTCAAAAATCTACGTTTTGTAGATTTACTAGGATGTAATGACATAATTAAAATAGTTACTAACCTAGCTAATATTGTCTACGATAATTTGTGTACATTAAAACTTTCAAAACTAAAAATAATATCCACTCATGATTAAAATGGTGAAATAGGATAAAATAACTTTGAGTAAATATCTAATAAAAATATGCCATTTTTTTTAAGGAATATTATTATAATTACCAGTTACTAAATGTCGGCTTGAACAATTTGCTGTAGGTGTATTATAAAATATATCATGGTATAGAGGTACCTATTGGAACTTAAATCGTAAATACAAACAAAATATCACGAGGGCTACCGGTTATGTATAATAAATTGTAGACTAGAGCTCGCGATTTTGACCGAGTATTAACCAACACGTGTACACGGGTGCCGTGTACACTAGGGTGGTTCTTATTTATAGAGAAAAAATCAAAATACAATATTTTTTAAATTTTACCCCCCATATTTATTCAACTATGTAATACAATTATTTTAGTGTAATATGGATTTTTACTTTTCAATTCCTTCACGTCCCTCAGGAGGGTTGAAATTTGACCAGAATGGGTAGTTTTATTGTTTTTTGTGAATAACTAAAAAAGTATTGCGTAAAAATTAAAAATGTATCGAAGCTTAATTATAGATCATAATGTCACCTTTAAAAACTGTCTCATTAAAATTTTTGATAAACCTATCATTTACTGACAAAAATGGCAAACCATAAATATTTTTTTTATTCATCCAAAATTAAATTTTTATACGTATAACGTGATTATTGATTAATAAGCGTTAGGGTGGTCCTTATTTTTGGACATTCAAATTTTTGAAATTTTACCCACCCATTTTGTTTAATACCATAAATGTAATAATTTAGTTTAATTTGGCTATCATGGTTCACCCCTTCACGTCCCTCAAGAGGGTTGCTCAAGAGGTATTACCAAAATAGTTGTATGGTTTTTTGTAATTAACTTTAAAAATATTACATTTAAATTAAAAATGCATAATATCTCAATATAGAATCTTAATTGTAGAACTTAATACCACCTACAAAAATCATATTTACAACATTTTTGATAAATCCATTATTGACCAAAAAAAAAAATTGTGAAATTTAGGGTATTTAATGTATTTAGCAAACTTGAATTTTACTATTTTAAAAATATGGTTATTATTGATCGATACAAATAATTTTATCGTATATTTATTTTATATTGACATTATCTAAAGTTTTGTAAGATAAGCCCAGCGGAGTGTGGATATTATTGTTATTTGTGGTATTTCCATCGTAAGTGAAGTCTAAGTAGTTTGTATTTAAAGACTAATGAGTTTGATTCATTTAATAATTTTGTGTGACGACATTTGCTTACATTTAATACGTTTTTTATATATATTTTTATTTGCTCTTAAAATCATTAATTGTAATGTCTCGTGAAAGTGTTTTCCTTATTGGTACTATGACTAATCAGATCTCCGGCAGTAAATTACCTTCGAAACGAGACTGTTTACGAGTACTATTTTACAATATGCGCGTAATTAAGTTAAGCCTTCATGAAAGTGCCATTCTTACCATAGATGAATGTTTAGTATTTTGGAAAAAAGCACGGATACCAACTCAATCTGTAGTAAATATAATTCTAAAATTAAAAAAATTGTACGAAAATTGGAAAAATTTAGATAAAAATAAATTAAGGAAGAGCGCTACACAAAAAAACAACGAAAATGAGTTTGAACGTACTTTAAATAATTTATTTGACATTGCACATGCTAATGCCATGTGTATGATTAAAATTAAGGAAGATAGAGAATTTCTCTATTTGCAACGACAAGAAGGACGCATAGGATACATGGCAGGTGTAGACAAAAAATTAACTGAAATAGAAGAACGAAGAAAACAAAGGGAAAATCGAATGAAAGAAAGAGTTGAACAATCGAGTACATCAAATTTAGGTAATTGCTGCATTTAATTTTAATTAAGAATGTTCTTGTCTTATATAATTGTCTACGAAATTTAACGTACAATAAATATTATTTTAAAATATAATCACCAAACAAATTATAAATAATATGATGCTTTATTTTAGGATCAATTAATGTGAGTGGTATTTCATATAAAGATAAACACAATTATGAAACATTTGAAGACCCATCGATTCCAATTGAGCACTCTATCGAACAGTCCAAAGAACCAAGTGAACCAAAAACTAAACGAGCTCGAAGAAACTTTATGACTACTCGCTTAGCTTCAGCTTTGGATAAATGCAAAGTAAGTGATCGAGATGCCACTCATTTGATTATAGCATGTGCTGAGGCATTTGAAATTGATTTTAATGATTACGCTATTAATCGTTCTTCTATTAAAAGAAGTCGCGAAAATATTCGCACTCGTATTTCTACAGAAATTAAATCTACGTTTAATAAGTTAGATTTAAATTTCGTAGTTGTTCACTGGGATTCCAAATTTCTCCCTAATTTGACGAATACGGAAATTGTTGATAGATTACCGATAGTTATTTCAGCACCCAATACAGAACAACTATTAGGGGTACCACAGTTACCATCAGGATGTGGAAATGAAATCGCTTCTGCTGTATTTGATACTCTGCTGGATTGGAATTTAACTGATAAAATACAAGGCTGTATATTCGATACAACTGCATCAAATAGTGGTAGATTAAATGGCGCATGTGTACTTTTAGAACAAAAGTTAAATAGAAATATTTTATTCCTTGCCTGCCGACATCACATATTTGAAATTATACTACAGAGTGTTTTTTTACATGCAAAATTAACACCAATGTCTGGACCAGAAATTCCTATTTTTAAAAGATTTCAAAATAACTGTAAATATATCGACGAAAAAAAATTTTCTACTTGGGATGGTGATTCTGATGTTAAGACAATTTTGAATAGTGTAGCAGATGATGTATTCATTTTTTGTAGACATGCCCTTAATACAAATTTACCTAGAAGTGACTACAAAGAGTTTTTAGAATTAGTAATTATATTTTTAGGGGGCGTACCTCCTAATGGCATTCGTTTTTATAGACCAGGCTCTTATCATTTGGCACGTTGGATGTGTAAAGCTATTTATTGTTTAAAAATGTATATATTTAAAAACCAATTAAAATTAACAAAAAATGAAGACAAAGCTTTGAAAACAATTTGCTGTTTTGTAATAAAATGTTATGTAGAATTTTGGTTTCGATCAACAAATATTATTGAAGCTCCATATAATGACATATTATTTTTACAAAAACTTGAAAACTATAAAACAGATGATAAAGAAGTGGCTGAAATAGCAATTAAAAAATTTAGCAATTATCTTTGGTACATTGGAGAAGAAACAATAACCTTATCGTTGTTTGATGATAGAATTAGTAATGAAATAAAACGTTTGATGGCTAAACGAATTTTAGATTGTTTTGAAGGGGAAGATATGGATATAATAGCAGACTCGTCAAAAAAATATATAGTAAATTCTCATGATATTTCTCAATTTTTTAAAAAAAACCTACCTGTTGATTTATTGACAAAAAATTCGAAAAATATTTTTAAGCGTTTACAGTTAAGTTCAGAATTTTTACATGAGGATCCTGTTAATTGGCCAAATAATGAATCATATAAATATGCTAAAGATACAATAAAAGGGATAAAGGTTGTTAACGATATTGCAGAACGTGGTGTCCAATTAATAGAAGAATACAACTCAAAATTCACAAGAAATGAAAACCAAAAGCAGTTTTTGTTAAAGGTATTAAATTATTATAAATCAGATACAATTTGTTTAATTTTTTTAGAAGTAAATAAATAATTGGACATAAGTATTTATTTACAGGTGGTGCAAGAATACCGGAAAAATTATCCTGAATGCAAAAAAAGTGTTTTGATCAAATCTTACGCTTATTAATCAATTATCACGTTATACGTATAAAAATTTAATTTTGGATGAATAAAAAAAATATTTATGGTTTGCCATTTTTGTCAGTAAATAATAGGTTAATCAAAAATTTTAATGAGACAGTTTATAAAGGTGACATTATGATCTATAGTTAAGCTTCAATACATTTTTATTTTAAACGTAATACTTTTTTAGTTATTTACAAAAAACAATAAAACTACCCATTCTGGTCAAATTTCAACCCTCTTGAGGGACGTGAAGGGGGTGAACCATGATAGCCAAATTAAACTAAATTATCACATTTATGGTATTAAACAAAATGGGAGGGTAAAATTTCAAAAATTTGAATGTCCAAAAATAAGGACCACCCTAGTGTACACGTATCTTAAATGTATTAATAACCGTGTAATTCAAATCCGGGTACACGTGTAATTATTCAAGAGTCCGTGTATCTTAAATACACGTGTATTAAAATTTTGTATTAAATAATATTGTTATATTTAAAACTTATCGGCTGTAAGTATAAATTCCATGGTTGTTCTATTTATATCTTAACAATGATATATAGTTAAACGGTAAATCTAAAAACCCATATTTGTTATGAGTTACGTAATGACCGTAATCTGTAATGACCTTATATATATATATAAATATATATATATTATACTATTAGTATATGTTATATTATGTAAAAATATTAATGCAAACACACGAATACACGGACTGAAGCAAATACACGAATACACGGACTAAAGCAAATACACGGGTACACGGATTTCAATATTCATTTACCCGTGTATTTTATTTACACGGACTTTAACACCGTTTTGTTAAAAACACGGGTATCCGTGTTTTTAAATACACGTGAAATAGGGACCTCTATTGTAGACGCGTAGACTGCTGACTGCTAGAGTATAGATGATGTGGCCAAGCTCTGGACACTTTTAAATGTTATCAATAATAAGCGGCCATTTTTTTGGAGGAAAACAATATTATCAATATTCTGTGATAATATTGTTTTGATATTTATTAGTTATTTTTCTGTGTTTGGCAGCAAGATTATAGTGCGTTTAAATTTTAACGGTCAATATTTTGAGTTTGGATTCGTGTTAGGTATAACAAATAAATTTATTCTTTGTTATAACTGTGTTGAATGTTGACTGTCGGAACTTGGTCACTTTTTCACTGAATAAATTATTTCATCATCATGGTTCTTGTATATATGGTTAAAAATTTTAGAAATGCCAAAAGCACAACAAAGGAAGAAAATTGCAAACTTTTTAGAGTACCCAAAGATTTGGCTCGGTAAGTAATTTATCAAAACTTCATTTTATTAAACACAATTAAATAATTTTCA
>JASXSY010000579.1:600000-774930 GCA_034509805.1 Sipha maydis
ATATTATATGCAATTTATCCATGAATCAATATATTTGCAAATAATGGTACAAGGTCTTCAGTAATAGATTTCAAAAAAATAAAATTAAAGAATACGTTTTTGGTCGAATGGTTTTTGAATTTTAACAGAGTTTTTAATGTTTGCGTTTAGTTTTGTTGGTCGTGTTGATGCACTACGTTGGTTTTCGATATTCGAGACTCATTTTATTGTAAGTTGAACATTATTCTATGGCAGCAAATTAACATAATATTTAAATCATTGTTATTTACATATTTTCATTTCGATTAATCATTCATTGACTGACACGTCATATTCATTACAAACCGATAAATTACACCGCGCGTCTAATCTTCGGGTCGTGTCATAATATGATATAATCTGTAGTCATAAGAGCGATATAAGTTACAAGTCCAAAAAAATGCAGCGGTACAGTATAAGTGTGCATTTAGTATTATGTATTACGTTTAGAACGTTATGATGGAAGCAAATTGTCACAACCATAACGTTTCGTGACCGATTCCTGAGCTATTTACAATTGTATTTTTTCGTCAAACGATCGAGTAAACAAGTACAATAATGATAATAATAATAATAGTAATAATAATAGCAGTACTGGTTGTCAGAAAATATTACAGAACGAATTGATAAGATCTCGAGTCCATAACGCATTGTTAGTACACAACTGTCTACGCAGCCATTCAAACCAAAATCAAATACACGTCCTTGAAATCGAAATCGATAAAAATCAGTGGCGCCGCCGTTCGAGCTGTATAGACACGCGACCGCGACGAAGAGGGATTCGAGAGACTTGGCCGATTGCATAAGATATTTTATAACGAAATTATGTGTTTGGCCAAAGTCCTATTATACATGATACGTATACACGGTTCCAAGGCGATAAACCTATAGTAGTATATTGTAATCGTATCGGACACGGCGACCGGTCGTTAAATAACAATAATTCAAGTGTACCGTATACGCGATATAATATGTCGCCGAACAAAATATTTGGTTTTGGCCAGTTAACGATAAGCACTCCGAATCACGTACAGTGGCCTCGGTCGGTGTACGGTATCATATTTTTACCAGACACATAGCAGAACAAATACAGCATATTATCAGCCTACAATCTTCAACTTCTCGTACGACACTACGTAGCCCATGAGAAGGCTAACCCACTCTTTAATTATCATATACGAATCTTCTACATCTTTTGAAAATTTATTGAAATACACCACGGAAATGATGTTGCATTTTTTCGCGTTCAATGTAAACCTATTCCGCGATATTTGTATGCGCAAGTACTGTTTTTGAGTTTATTTTTTATTTTTTTTTTTTCGATGATTTTGCGATTTATACAACGGTTAATATTTCGACGAGAAACGCGCCGTCGTCATAGTGTACACGGCCTTACATCAGTCCCGTATTTGGGGGAAGTTTTCTTTGTTGCCCCGGACGGCAATTTTTTTTAATCATTAGAGGGGCGGCAAATGTGTACCAACATATTGGTATTATGGCGCCTTATGTCCATGATCACACATAGATATATTTAATTTTTTTTTTATAATTATATACACAATACAGGTGGGTACATCCATTTTTAATATTAATACTAATAGTATAATACATATAAATATGTCCTCTTCTGACCTAGTGTGCTCAAGCTAAGACAATTTTATATTGTACCAAATGACTGATACCAACTTTTAGAAACCCATACTAGATAACCGATGTCCCAATTTGTACACATTTGATTTTATTTATTTTGAATTATTATTTAACCGTATGTAAACCTAATGTTCTTTTTTGAGGACAAATTTGCAGCTCAGAAAACCATTGATAATTATAATCAAATCGTATACAAGTTGTATTTTTCAATAAAATATAAGAATAGTGGTAACACTGCATTGTCGACATTTTTTACGACTTTTAAGTGGTTCGTCGATTTTATTGCATGTCCTATTTTGTACACATTAGTTATTTGTCTAGATTTTTAAATATTCCCTTCGGTCTGAAGAGGATGTATATTTATTTATTTTTTTGAGAGTGGGGTGTAACGAAAGGGCGGCTCTAATATGTTGCCCCGGGGCGTAAAATGTCTAAATACAGCTCTGCTTTACATTCCTTCGATCTAGGTTTCGGACGACAGTAGTACACCGAATTACGGGTAAAAAATCGACCGTCAGTCACGAGCAGTTTTCGAACCGTGAATCCGAAGGCACCGCGCATCGTCTATGCGCGCATAACGCTACGGTACAACGTTGGAACATGTGCGCGTTCTGGGAACGGTTAGTTGTCGCGACGTTTTGGAGGACGGGCGAGACATTAAGAATTATTCATGGCATTGAATCTCCGGAAAACTCATTGAACATCGTCAAGACCTCGAAACGGATCGCGGGTTGTCCGACGTAAATTTTTTCGATAATTTCTAAACGCGACAATTGGTCACGGGCACCGCCACTCGACATTGACAACGGTCCTTGGGCGGTTTTATGCAACGCGTGTATTTAGCACGCGTACACGCCGTTGCATCGCACGCGTTTACCTCTGATCCGTGTGAAAAGATCGATTCGACGAAGTATTCTGCAGCGGTCTTCGGCAACGGGTACTTGTCGCATTTATCGCCCGCGTTCTCCCGCGGGATATACGTACCGCGTAGCCGCGCGGTTACCAGCAGCGGTCGTTCGACCGCAGCAGGTACTACGCAAAAGCTTTCGTTCGCCAGTTGATTTGACTCAACACGTTCTTACGCGTTCAACGATAACTCAACGAGAACCGAACAAGGCGATAAAATACGACGTATGAAAATAAACGAAAATAAACGTGTTCATGACCGTGTCGGATGACACTGGTAGTTCTAGTGGGTGAATTTCGTTGATGCCGCAGTCGGAGTGGATATTTTTTACAACCGATTTTTCCCGCATCTTTGGCGGGGTTGTGCAGATCACATCGTCACCGTTTCCACGCGTTCGCACTGTTCCGAGGCTTTTAGAAAAAATAATCATCACTTTGGCGCGTGATTACCGTTTATCCGGATTTATCGGGACATCGTTTGATAATGTGTTACGTCGTGTGATGGTCGTAGTGTAGCGGAACCGAATCCGACGTATAATAACAATAGTAGATACCTACGTACCGCTACACGTATGTATATACCGCGTGCGGTAAGCCGGGTAACCGTATTATGCGCATTACATGACGTACGTATTGTACGTACGATATCGTACATGTAATTCCGGATACAAGAGACAAAATTTGCCGAAACATAATTTTTTTCTCTTCCTGTTTTCAACACACACACACATTTATAAAATTATGGTATACAACGCGTCCACTTCGTATACACAACACTTCGTACGCGTACAAGACCTGAGATCACATGTATGGCCAGTCGGACGATGACAAGGGATAAATAAAACGCACGCACAAACACAAGACATACCTGACACGATACGTAATGATATCACCATTAATAATAATTCTCCCCCGTACCGCGTTTTATGTACCTACGCACATCGGATCTCCCGCAGTGAATTCGTATTTGACCTGCACACGTATACGCGTCATACACGTATCGATGTGCGGACATATAATTGTCTACGCTGTATGCACGTATGTGTGTGTGTGTGGAAGTATACCTGAATCGATCGTGTAAACCATTCAGTAGTACGACCTACCCACCTCTTCGGAAAAAGTAAACATAACCGCACACCAAGTCCTTCGCTCGACCGCACGATCGAATAATTATTAGAAAATACCGAATTCGAGATAAGTGTGTACATGACGTGCACGTGAACGGGTACCACACGCGAAGATTTCTTCGTTCGTCTCACACGTCGGCGTGGAGACATTTCGGTTTTTCATCAGCAACAGCGGAATCGGCCGGATCGCAACGGATCAAGATATTGTTATGTTATATACGATGATTACATCCCGTTTTGTTTCGTTTCACGAATTCTACAAAACTATGAACTTTATTGTCGTCTGACCTTGATTTGAAAACAAACCGTTCCGTTAACTCAAGTACGACGTGATAAAATCTCAAAAATTCCAAATTTTCGTTTTTCTTCATTCAGTTCTTCTGCGCAGATAATTGATAAATAATACGCGTTGTATGACTAAAAAAAGTACAATATTACGTTATAACATGCGAAACCGTGTATGCACACTTTTAGGTTTTTTATGTAGTTGTTAAATTTCAGTCTAATCGTCAAATTCGGTACACAACGTGTATCATCAATCTGGGTAAAAATACTTTTTCCGTTCATATCGTTATAGTCCCTGGTGTAGATTTTTTCTTAATGATATCGCTTAGAATCCCGGGAAAACTTTATTGTATACCCACGTCGCTGCGATGAGTTACTACAACAAGCTGTGCAATTATCCCGTTAATTTCGTTCGCAAACACAAATAATGAAATGCGTTTAAAAGTTACATATACAGGTGTATAATGTCATATCGTTTTATTCAAAAACCATTCGTCAAACTAAAAATAATATAATATTCAGTAGGTTTAAACGCACATATATGCGATTTCATCAAAACACCATGCTACACGTCCCGACGGTCGAAACGGAAACCATCGTTAATTAATGTTTGATTAATATTTCACTTTTCATCGTCGACTTACGACGTATTCCGCGATTCGTTAACGCTTTACGACCTAATTTGCCGTAGAACATTTCTACGAACCGTTTGAACACAAATCCGGGTCTTTTCAGTACAAACGAATGTGAAAAAAAAAAACACCTATAGGTACAGTATTTAATTTCTCGAGCTATGCGATCGCATTATTTCGTGTAACGTTAAATGACTTTAATATTTAATAACATTGTAGGGGAAAGTCTAACGTGATACGGATGTGCGTTGTATTATATTGATATCATTACTCGCTGTTGTTTTCGCTTGGAAATATATCTGGCGTCCGACTGAAACCTCGTGCGTTGCGGTTCTTGAAATTAATTAAAACTCGCTGCTCGTAATATAATTCATAACATAATATAGATAAATAGCGTACGATCTATAGATCCTAGAAATTCATAAACGTTTCTCATTTATTTTTAACGAATTTAAAATGTCTATATAGAGGCTGATCTTTTTACGTTTGAACTCTACACTTTGGTTTTTTTTTCTCTTTTCACACATTGTCTGAACCAACAAATAACATTTTTAAACAGTCATCGTCCGTTGAATACCTACTTTAACACGTGATTTGTATGTGTATGTGTATACGTAAGTATTTATAAACGTGATAAACGTGTACAGTCAAAAAAACGTGTCTAAAAAAACACTTAATATTTCTGTTCATAAACTCAATTTTTTTTTTTATTATACACCTTTAATAATACACAATAAATAATCCATGACGGTTTAAAAAGTCAATTTAACATTTTCATTGAAATTAGTTCTGTACTTGATTTATTCAGATTGCAGCATTATAACGTTTCTCGCGGTTCGATAAAAATACATAAAAATACGATAATAATTAGAAAACGACACTTCGTTTAGATAATAATTAAAATAAACCAACACGTTTACGGCGGAATAAAAATTCTAAAATAAATTACTTTAACACAGAATTTTGGCTGTAGACATTTTCCTCTACATTATTTTTGACTAAAATTATGTCTATTATCCTCCAATATTTTGTTATATTTACTTTCTTTAAACAGGTATTCATTTGTTGCTAAAATGTCCTATAATTATAAAAAAATATAATATTATAAACCGTAGTGTTTTTACTATATTTTATATTTTATATCTTATATACTACATATTATCTGGTTGTTTTAATACCAACCACTTATTATTATCTAATTTTTTATTATTATTTTATTTATTGATTGATACATCTTTATTGACGTGCGTATTTGTTTTTTACATTCATTCTCTTTTTAGCATTTCGTCAAGTTCAGCGCATATGGTGTATTATTATATAATAATTATACTTAAAATTATTAATTCGTTCTTAGATTTCTAATTTATCATTCGACAACGAATGACGATTTTTTTTTTTTATCTGAGGAAAATGACTATGGAGGAAAATGGTATCTTGTTTTTGGAGGAAAATGGACCCACCCAGAATTTTGATTAACAAAGGTTATTCGTTATAATCGTTTTGATTATTCATTACGTGATAAAGTTACAACTATTTCAAGAAAAAAAAAACCGTTGTTGATACTTGTATTTTCTCTGTGATTTTATAACTCTAAATGCGTTTTGAATGATTTAGTTTTTGTACATTAAAGTTTTGATCACCACACATATTTTGAAATAAATTGTTTTTTTTTTAAGTAGAATTAAGTAGAATTAGTTACCTGAAATTCTGATTTTTTAGCCTGAAATCCGAAATCCGGATCAGTCGGATTTTCGGAGAATACGGATTTAATTCCCATAATTTGTCACATCGGAAAAAAATTACTGAAATAACCGCTAAAAATTAATTTTTATTTTCAAGTGGCGTCACTGTTTGTTTATCAAATTACCAATTTGCTGTTTTTCATGGCGAGCAATCACATTTGCTCAATATTATAGTATCTGAAATGAATGTGTTTCAAATAGTAGTACATATATACATATGTATATAACCCAGATATTTGTTTTATTTTTTTTTCCCGAACATACACTATAAACACATTACAAACCGAATTTAACTCTTGCTACATGACAAATTATAATGTACGTATCGTGTGCATAAAATTACATAATATATAATATCATTGACTAAAATACGTATTAATCCATAGCAGATAATATATATATATATATATATATATATATATATATATTGTATTTGTTTAGGATAACTTACAAATACAATTTATTATAATGAACGAAAAAAAAAAAAAAAAAAACGAACGTGTCCGGGATTAGATGCAATTTTTTTCGCCCAAATAGAGAAGCATGAATATACGTCAATCAAGTTTTTGGCACGTCTCTGAAGAAAATCAAAATAAACATACTTTAAAAATTCTCCGGGGTGATATTTTACCGTTGAGTCGTTAACAGTGAAAAGTTTTGGCAAAAAACGCTATTCGCACGATGAAAATAGGCGTAGTACACGCAGTACGGATATACACGGGCATGCCAAAAAGTTCGACAGCCCGTGACAGAGAAATTTGCGTACACGCACGAGCATTCGTATAGGTGAACGATCTCCACGCGGTAGCGGATTTAGTGCTGGGTCGGAGGAAGGAGAGGGCGGAGACCCGCGTACGATATTTTACCGCGTATGCCGTGCACACCGGCTATAAATTATTATTCCTCGAAACATTTTCTTAAATCCGTATCGAGCGGACTACACGCAATCCTCGTGCGGTTATTGTGCATCGTGCCGGCGTTTCGGTTACGTCGGTGTTCGATTGTCCCGTCTTTGCAGCGGTCCCAGCGATCAAATATATCAGCGTTCGGATTGTTTAATCTCGTTTCTTATCTGACATTTGTGTCGATCGCATCGGACGAAAGATAAGAATCGCACGCAGATCGCGGAGCAAAGGTCCGGCCAAACGCGAGAGCCGCGTTTAAACGTGATAATGCAATCGAACACGAACAAGCGACTCGTAAAAAAAACGTCCAAAGCCCGTACGCGACAATTATGATTTTCCATTTTCCATTTTTTCGGTTTTTTCGTTTTTTTTTCATCGCGCGATTCGTCGGTCAAAGGGAAATCGGAAAAAAACCGTCGTGTGAATCTGTACATACGTTTGGAGTTCTAACGTTGACCTTGACACGGTTTCTACACCGACCGCCGGGTTCTCGAAGCCTTCGATGTGATGTCAACGGTCGGCTAGTACCATCTCTGGTGTTGCTTGGCATGATTGCGTTATGACGTTCTAGACTTTCGCTCCGTCGGTACAACTCCACGACGCGCCTAACGGTCACCAGGTGATACGTTTGAGACGCCGACGCCCGGACACGCGCGCACGAAACCAACACGGTGGTCGGACGCGACGTGTGCTTGCGCGTGTCACCGAATCGAAGACGAACCGCGCTCGCACGCACGTACGCACATTCGGTCCTGTGTGGCGTGCGTATACGATTTTTGGCGTGGGCGAACCGTGTCATTAGAAAGTTCACCGATGGATGACACAAACGCGCCAGTCGAGGAAGGGACGGGCTGAAAAGTGTAATACGAACGCGCGTAAAAACGACCGTTTTGCCTATAATTATTTGCCTGTTGGATTATATGTACATAATATGTATATGATTTTAACGGTGTATCAAGGCGTGCCCGAAAACGGATACAATGAAATTAAAAAAAAAATAAAAATAAAAATATCCATATAATAATAATAATAAAGCCACTCCATTCCGACAAAAAATTCGTGATAGACTAATGCTGTTCGAAAATTACGAATGTGTGTACGTGTGTGTGTGTGTACGTGAAAATAGTTGAAAATACATAACACACACACACACACGAAATCAAGCGTATGCGTATGAATTATATATGCATTAAATGCGTTATACGTCGGAATAAAATAAAAAATAAAATACAATGAGGTGTAGGAGGAAATGTTTGTGAGAAAGACAGTGTAGGACAATGGACTACTGGTTTACCCGTTTCGGCTAAAGTTTCGTGCGCACACGATTCGTCCGAGTGGGTTGAATATCACTAGTGTTATCACGCATTCAGATCGAATCCCGTTAACGCGCGTGCAACGTACAACAATCGTAGCACACTAGATTCTAATAATTATTTTATATTTCCCTACAATCCAACAAAAACCGCTTGATATATCGTTCTGTTCCGATGCGAGTTTTTACGGACGTCAGGACAAAATATTACGGTCGCGTGGATAACGATCTATGCATAGAACCAATTTACCTATTTGAATAACATATTTACGTACTCTTCTATTCGTTAGCTTTCTTCGCAAGCTGTTTAAAACAACTATTTTTCTAAACGGCATGGTAACAGAAAATGTATAGTACGAAAATGAATACACCTACTTAAGTTACACGGATGACCAATTATTTTTTGAAAATTTAAAATTATAGTCAACGACAATTATTATTGTTTCGAATATCATCAATCTTCACTGTCTTCTATTCGTATTTCCTATGTAATCACTCGAGCATGATAGTCTTAACTTGTAGCGACGTACAAAAAGCATAATAAAAACCGTACTTGACACAATTCGACCGGGCAAAATCCAATATAGGAAACGGAGCTATTACAAATTATATTTTATTCAACATAATTCGTATTCTTCTTATACCTATATGTTACGGTATAAATGTAAAACTGTAGAGTAAGAAAACTATCTAAATGATTTTTTTACTACCCAAAATAATCAAAAACCCAAAACTACGATACACCTAATTCGTATTATTTTTTTTTAACTATGTTTAACTACAATATTTGTACTTTTTTCGATTTCAGTCATTGATGATACAATAATCATTACTGAAATATAACAACAGTTGAACTATAAACAAACATTTTGTAGTTTACATATTTTATTTTACTTTTTTTTTTGTAAAAGCTTACTACTTTTAATAAGTTTTAATTAAAAAAAAAAAAAAACTTTATAAATTTGATTAACAGAATTTGATTAAAGTTCATTGTAAACATTGATTAGATAATATATAAACCATATAGTGCTATAAAGATATTAAGCTAAATCTTCATTGAACAAGCTTTAGATTTAAGGAGGTGAAAAACTTGACAAATAATACTAATTATAATCTTGCAAGAAACGGAAGTAAACAAATAAATTATCAGTCCTCAATTGATTCGTAAAATTATAGATTTTAAATGGATGTTTTAAAACGATGACATTATTTTCTCACTATTATTTCGTATTGGAAGTGATAACTGAAGTAAACTACGCATGACAATTTTACATACCATAAACGGCCCCGGATTGATATTTTAAACGGTAAATTTTTCGATTTTTCAAAAGCATATTAATGACCGTATAACATAAAAATCCATTTAAAATGTTGTTCATTGACTTAGATGTATCTTTTTAGAAATCAAATAAGTTTTTTATGCAAAACTAATAACCGTGAGCCATTTTATCAAAAAAATTGAAGATTTGTCTAAGTTGATTTTATTCGTTAATTATTGTTATAATCGTTTAAAGTTTGAAATATGATTGCAAAACTGATAAATCTTACGAATATTTACAATTATAGATTTTAAATCAATTTTATTTTTTAATTGTAAATACGATAAGATATTCCTAGCTTGCATTATGAGTTATTAGTGATAATAATTATATACATAGATCGTTTTGATAATTACGATAAATAAAATAATATTAATTTTAATTTAGTAATAATTAAGTGATTAGTGGCTCTATACTAAATATCAAATGTATTTAAATAAATATACAAATAATTATGTCATGGAGGCGTTAAAGTTATGATGCTTTTTTGAGGTCATAGTAATGTTGTATATTAAATCTCTTAAATTCTGAATGAACTCGAAAAAACTATCAACCAAATATTTAATGTAAACTAGGGATTGTGGAATTTCGAGTATTTTGTGTGTATTTTGATTTCTTACGATCTATGGTGCATTTTTTATTATCCTTAAAGTTATTGTTTTTGAATTTTTTGTAGTTTGTTTTTTTTTGATTAGTTAAATTTTTTTAGTTTATTTAAATAACAAAATCCAATTTTTTGTTTGTCTTTGAAAATCTTTCTATTACTTTAATTGTGTCGATAGGTATATTTTTATGAATATTCATTAAAGCCAAACCTGTAAGTCTTTTCTGCGACATTTGACTTCTCAGCCATGTTTTAACCTGATGTAACATTAAGTATTTTTCAGAAAGCAATAAGCAAACGGCTAAAGAATTTATGTTTAATGCAAAGCAAAAAAGGTGGACAAATTTATAAAAATATCAAATAATTAAATTAATTAATCAATTAAATATCTAAATCATACTGTCTGAATAAAGTAATACTGAATAGCGAAAATCAAATTAATATGATAGTAATTTTAACTAGTTATGTCATAAATAATAACTAGTTGTAAAAAAACCTTAACTAATTTTTCTAAACATGGGTAAGTATAGACTAAAGAGTACATCATTGTTGATAAGAGTTCAGAAATTATTGCATAAGATAGTTTTTTTTTAGTTAATTAGATTTATTGTCAAGTAAGCTAAAAATTAATTTAATAAAAAAGCATGAAGAATTAAGTTTAATTTTTTTCTTTCTTAATTCATTATTAATTATCTAATAATTATAATAAAATAAGTAAACACCTATACATGAAACATATTCAACAATGTCCAGGGGGGGGGGCGATCACCTCTATACCCCCCTTGTATACGCCCTTGTTGTTAATTGTTTTACTGACGACGAAAGAGCTATAATAGTGTATAGCGTTTGTGGAATATCGGTTATATAAACATTAAATCACGTTGATCCTTGAGGTATACTAAAAGCATTTTAATTAAAACAAAGTTTAAAAAAAACATTTGGTTCATAATTTTAAAATTTAAGCTTACCAAAGTTGTAAAACTATACGAATTAATATTGTTTTCGAACAAGATACGATACGTTGTGATACAGTTGCATTGGTACTAAACTAGGTAAATTGTAAAAGTATCATATTGTAAGTATGTTTTCCCAGCATTATAAAAAATAGGTTATACATTTCAAGCATAATCGATTGTTTTATAAAATACTGTTGGTGCTTTAGTATTTATTAAGTATTTTGCGAGTACACATCGTAGAATTCGGTAGAATTAATGATGGACAAATACACATTTATTGCAACAGCTATAGCATATATGCATACAGCCGGAACACGAGAATATTATAATATTAATGTGATAAAAAACGAAACAAAAGTATAAAATAAAATCGTCCACACACGCGGCGTAAAATCACTTGATAATGATCTACTGAAACCCATGGGCAACTCGAAATTTATGAACATTCAGACTCTGAAATTCGAGCAAATCAACATTAAACGGGTTCAGTCGTGATAACAGACATATCAATAGATATGTTAGTGTGAAAAATCTGAAAAACGAAAACGTCTTGAAAGTGTACTCGTTACTCGTCGCACGAAAACACCTGAGCTCCTTAAACCCAATGTACGGTATTTAATGAAAACACCTATTGTTACCCGACGACAGCTCGTAAAAGTATACGGAAAACGGTCTGATATGATAGATACGAAGAAATGGACAAGGGAAAAATTATTGGAAACTTTTACAACCGTTCCGATGGAGTACACAATACATGCATGGGAAAATCGACGATGAGAATATTTCGATAGCAGGTCACCGTTTGGCACGATCGAACTACTCGGATTAAGGGATAAATTGGTTTTCGCTTTACACTTCAGGCGCGTACCGTTGTCCGTGTTATCGTAAACGTTTACCGCATGTCCTATTTTTCCTCCAGAACCCGTAGTCCCGGAGTGGACATGCACACGATGACGATGATGTCAATATGGAAATCGTTACGTTTCATTTGCATCATTCGTTCAGTCGCACGCAAGTTGGCCGTCGGTCACGCTACAACGTTTGTCGCAAGCGCAACAGCAGCGACACATCGACGCGGCGATATATTGTACACGGTCGTAAGGTGATGCACTGCGGTCCGGTCGCGGGAGATTTCGCGCAGGAATCCCTCTCGTTCAGCAGCCTCTGCCCCCCCTTCTAGACGACGACCCTCGTGATGAATCGGTTCGCACACGTTTACGTATACGGAATACATGTGCCGAACAACACGAGTCATGGGTTCCGAGATAAAAATGAAATAACACCATATATTTTATATTGTAATATAGCTACGTACCGTATAGTCTTACCGTATGAAAATTGGAGTAGGTTCCAGATGGTGATAATATCGTAATAATATAATGCATAGCCAACAAAACGGGATAGCCGTACACTCTGAAACACGCATCGTACACACCGTACTCGCATCTAACTGAGAACTGGATGTGACATAATCAAAGAGGTGATTTGATATGGCCAGCTCACACCTATGAACCTGCAAACGTTGTTTCGAACACACTTTTCTGATGAAATCGTTCCCGTCCCGTTGACCATTTCGGTTTAAGTAATCGGCTCAGTGCGAAAACGAATACCATACGCGATCAGTAAATACTCGGTGTCCTACCTTGTTTCGTCAACTTTTACCTGTTTCCATACTACATGGTACAGTATGCTTTGTTTGTATACATGGACTTAGTTTTTGATCAGAAGACTGTTACTAGTAATTGTTTTTTTTTTTTAATATTTATTATGCAAAGTTAAAATTAAACTGTAAAATTCGAAAAACTGGTAATGCGAATTCGACGAAGAAAAAATCGTCATTATTCTTGGTATTGGTCAACCAAAAAATTGTAACAAAATTATTCTTCGAAAAACTAGTTAAGCGCAATCAAATTGTATATTCTGCGATATCGTATACGGTATACAGTTATTCTGTATACAGTTATTAAACAACGCTTTGTTAGCCGAGATTATCTCAAACAATAAAAAGTTATCACTGAATTCAAATATCTTTCCCGACCTTTACCTCTATCCCCCTCTCTCCATTTATATGTCTCCCTCCTCCCATCAAACTTTTTATACGATAAGAACACTGTTGATAATATGAACTTATAACTACCTTTATAAGCTAACGATAGAAACCGTATAGGTAATAAATAATAATAGAATGACACTTGACACCTGACCCAACGTGACACCACACGGCTTTTATATTACGTACGTGTGTAAACACAACACACGAGTATACATTTCATCGACTTTCAGACCTCCTCGCTTAATTCGAGCTATTTAAACTGAAATATTTTAAACGCCGATGTACACCTCGTACCCTTTTCCGTTATTGTACGTCATTGTACGTGCATTTATTTTTCCATTCTTCCTACTCTTCGATCGTAATCCGCAACCAAAAGAGAGCCAACGGGAAGACAACCACTGCACAGGGATAGGACGTATAAAAAAACCGGAAATATAGAACGTTGCCGCCGTCGTATTCATGCACTGTGAATACATGTGGGTTTTAAACGACGAATCTGTTTGCGATTAAACACATTTCAACGCAGACAAGTTCGACCGTCGTCACATCCGATGACGACCGTATTTATTCCACTCGAGAACAATGATACCGATATTCGCACAAAATGTTTGTAACAACTGAAACTTTAGAACATTAGATTTTGGTGTTGTAAACACTGCAATGCAGTACGTAAAATATAGCCTATCTCTTGACAAAATCAATCATCAAAGTTCATTGCATTTTCTACGTAAAATAACGATTCATTAACTAATCCAAACGTCTATGCACATTCGTTCATACATTATATCGAACAAACGTCTTCGAGTTGAAGTAGATCGTGTACAAGTATATTTACACACGTAAATTCACTAGTTCTCCGTAATCAAACAGAATGGTAATAATAATAAAAAAAAAAATTAAAAAATTGTCGAATGGTCTACGTGCATTTATTACACTGCTATATTTCATTTTTATCCGAGCATTAAAATTTAATCGTATTATACTCTGAAGCATTCGAATTAAATAAAAATAATACATTAGGTGTATTACTTAACTAGTATTCTTACTGCCGGACTCGATAACGCACGTATAAACGTAAATATATACATATATTAACACTTAAAAAATATTGCCAGTAATTGCTCTCAAGAACATTATTCATTAAATTATCAAATTGAAGGATGATGTAACAAACTTTACACTATAATAATAATACGGTAATTGCTCTAAATGGTTTATTTATTTATTTATTGAATACATAAATTATATATATATATATATATATATATATATATTATTATGTTGTATATTAAACGTGTGTATAAAACTTCACCTTCTTCGTATACATATAAATATATATGTATACAGTGTGATCACGATAAGTGCAAACATTCAATAATATTGTGCAAGCTTCACATATTTAAATTCTTATTTTTTGACTGACTAATATACATTATTATACACATTTTCAAATAATTATACTATTTTTGTGACAGTTAATTTTGCACATGCGCAATTATTTTTTTAAATTTTTTAAATAAATCATATCACATCGACCTCACTATTATCTTGATAATAATACATAGTTATTATTAATTAATGTTATCATTAAAATGGTAAAAAAGTGAAACGCGTAGCGAAATACTATATATTCGGATACATACATGTATGAACACGAAAACGAAAATAATAATAATCAATGGTGTAAAACGAATCGCGAAGGTATTAATTATATGAATTTGTGGACGTACAAACGAACGTATTCGAAGAAACATTATCTAGATTAGTACACGGTACGAACATTTGTGACACATAAAAACGAAATAATAACATTAAACAATGTTTATAACGTATTACATGTGTACATAGGTATGTCGCGCGTGCAGCAGTTTGTCCGTCACCAATGTGCGACAGTTCGCGCGAATCGTTTGCTCGAACACTACACAAACTTCAGGTATTTTAATGACGAATAATAAATAAATCGGTTGTTGATAAATAAATCGCATTCGAAACAGTATGGATAGGTAATACAATATAATAAAAAAGGACACATGAAGCGACAAACGTTCATCCGCTGAAACGAATGTCGACTGATAAAAAACTAAAAGGAACTAAGCTACAAGGTGATCATTAAGAAACGACCGACAGTTAAAGAATTCTATCGCACAAACGATCTAATGCTTCTCTGACCGTTTGTTAAGGCAATGTTAAATTTGTAAAATTTATTACAAACGATG
This sequence comes from Sipha maydis, assembly GCA_034509805.1. Taxonomy (NCBI): domain Eukaryota; kingdom Metazoa; phylum Arthropoda; class Insecta; order Hemiptera; family Aphididae; genus Sipha; species Sipha maydis. The sequence goes on from JASXSY010000579.1 coordinate 615,726, forward strand.
TTTACGAATACAAATTATATAAATTTAAGGGTTAAGTGCATTATTTATTAAAATTTTCATTTGTGTAATTTACACCTATAAACTACACAAATAAAAAATGTTGTTCACCAAACGACAATCATAAACACTTGATTCTCTTTTTTATTATTTATACTTACGATTATTAGATTATGATTCTAATTATTTGATAAATCCATTATTACGTAAAATTATAATTATTAATTATATTATTTTAATATTATTATCAAGTCTGAAATAATTACAATTATTATCGTTTACGGACAAATGCATAAATATTCTATGTATTTATTTAAGTTTTGATTTATTATTAAATATTATTTTTATTAGCTACTTAGATAAAAACTATAATTAATTTTACTTGCAAATATTTGAAATTAATCAAATTTAAATTGAGACTGTTTTAAATACAACTGAAGTATTTTTTTTTAGGTTGTTAAAAAAGTAATTAAAAATAATTATTAGTCACAGCACAGGAGAGTTGACATTTTTATTTTGTTCACTAATTGTACACAAATTATATAAATTTATAATTTTTGTTTATTACTTGTAATTTTAAATACTTAATTTTCACAATAAATATTTTATTTGATATTTAATAAATTTATAATACGTACATAAATAAATATTAATCTGTTTCTATATTAATTAAATTAGGAGGCCTAGTTCTAGTATAACAGTATTAATTCTGAATCAGTATAGTAGTATAGTTAAGATTTAAATTAGAGTATACATGATTTTTATCAGTCGATGTATCAGTCAATTATATAATTATCAATCTTCGATGTATTTGATAAATACATCAACTGGTAAAAGCCAAAGAGGCTAAGTAACAATTTTATTAATTCTCAGACGAGCAAAAACAAAACTACGTAATTTTCTTATGTGTAACGTAAGCATTGGCATTTCAGTGATTGTTAAAGATTTAGTAATGATGTTAACACTTAATTTTACTTGCAATATTTTTCAACCGTATAATTCCTAACCTTATATTAAGTGTATTGAAATGTCTTGTTCATTTTTAAAATTATTTACGGAAATTAACCAATTTTTTACGATACCCTCTGATTTCTTTTCGTCTGGGTTCATAGGCGCTTGCTCCCCATTTCAAACGTTAACTGTACTAATGTTTTTTTCGAACAAATACACTATTGTACCAAGTGTTAAAATTTCACTTGCTCAAAAACTGCTAATGATTTATTTTATTTTCATACAGTAAAACTGAACAACATATTTATTGAAAAACAGTATTTAAAATAATTTTAAATACTGTCTCTCAATAATAATAATTATAATTATAATAATAATAATAATAATAATAATTATAATTATTACAAGTATCAAACAAGAAACGGCAATTATTCCGTTAAATTAATAAGGTTTATAATTATGATTCTACGTAAAAATAAGTTTATCGAACAGCGCGATTCGTGAACATAAATGATCGTTCTAATCCATTGAATCTCCGATCTTATAAAACGTGGTATGCGAAACAAAACCAGGGACCAAGGGAACGCGTTCGTCGCGCACTCGATTTCCATTATCGTCGCTTGCACGCTGAAAAAGACGCTTGACCAATGCATTTACAAAACATTTCTGTTCGTAAATGCTAGTACCAAGTAACCGTACGGGGTTACCAATAATGTCTGATATTGTATCGACAAATAGTCCTTCCACCCTGTTCCATAGCCGATCGCACGCGCGTTCATTGTTCCGAACAACGAATGCATGTGTGATCGAATGCTTTAACCGCCGGTCGTCACCGAGATCCGTTTGCGTTTCGACAGTCTATTCGCAGTGTGTCCGCCTTGCACGTGCACACTCGCACATTCGTACACGGTTTTACATGCGCATTTTCACGGGGCGACAAACAGTTTCTCCGCTCTCGAAACAGTCAAATGTACAATAGTGTCGACTAGGCGACAAAATATTTTCACCTGACGACGGTGTGTGTCGCCCGGTTGACCAGTTAGAAAAAAAAAAAAAAAAAAACGTACCGCGTATTTAACATCGTACCGTGCGCGGTGCGACGGCGTTTCTTCGAAACGCGAAACCCAACACGCGTCTTATCGATCCTCGGCGTCGTCCTAAAGACAATCCATAATTTAACACGCGCTCGTGTGCACGCCACGTGCATACGATTGTCGATCCCAGAGGGGGTCTGAACACATAAACTTGTATCGGCTTAGACGCGAGTCGACTTCGGAAACGAACGCGTCTCTAAGCCGCTCGATTTCGCGGACTCGGCGCCGGTTGGGAATTTTAATGTCGGTCGCGCGCGCGTGCGTGCTAGAAAAAAAAAATTAAACGATGTCAATAAACAATCGCGTTTTTTCTACACGGTCTAACATATATGTATGCGTAGAAAACCACTTGGTTCCTTTTCTCCCGTTCCTTCCATCTCGACCCTCCCCCTCTTCTGCCGACGTCGTTGCCCCCCTCCCCCGCGTTCGAGAAACGTTCGGCGCAAATCGCGAGTCGACGGGGACAGATCGTGCAGTGTGTAGAAAAACGCGTACAACGAAATCGATTTGTCCGCGAACACGCCCGCGCGCAGAAGAAAAAAGATTTCCATCCGAACATCGTTTTTTAGCAGCACCACGATATCCTCCGATCGTTTTCGTCGAATAAACAAGCCACCGCCTGCGCGCGTTACGTTTTCAATACGTGTCCGGCGAAACCCGTCCGAGCGGGGAAACCGAGGAATCGTACGAAAACTGTACCAGGCTAAACCGGCCGGTATCGATCACACGGTTGACGGACGCGCGCAAGGAAAAGCGCAGATTTAAATGGAAGCTTCCGTTACATCGCTATAATTGCACGTATGAATCGTATAACAGCGCTGGATCATCGTTTGGATATCAATCTCGGTTTGAAAACGCTCACGTGGGCATTCGGTTAACTGTAAGATGGATTTTCGAGGGAATCGAAAACCATCGTGTCTAAATGTACAGCGGAAAAAAAAGTTTTTGCGTGATCTTGATTTGTGTTCGGTGTCGAGTAATGAATACCGTCGGAAGTAGTAGGCTGATTTCTTATGGTCAGCAGTTATCTTGACGTAATATTGTTACCATAAACAAAAATTAAATTGAAATTATAGCAACACGTGGTTTTTTAAATACTACTCTTGACGTGTGAAATCGCTAAGATCATGATTGTAACACTATTAATGTATATATATTTATTCATATTAAAGTAAAATGTTACAATGAATAACAAGTAATGAACAGGGGCGTTCCGAACGGGGGGGTAAGGGGGGTGCCTACCCCCCCATGATGTTTTGTCAGTCGGCAAATTGTAAATTTGGTGAAAAAACTTGACACAGTCGGCAAAATGTCAGGCATATTTCATTATAGCATCGTAATCACGGATTGCGTTGTAATTGTAGATATAGCGTTCAAAATATTATTATATTTTATTACATATTATAAACTATGTAGACCGTAGACACAATAGACGAATAGAGTTGAGCTTAATATAATATACGATATTATACTTTATAATGAGTTGTTTACACTGAATAGCTACTATAAATTTAATTTCTGGTAATACTATACGGACTACGGACTACACAGTTTAGATTGATTAGAATGATCGGAAATATTCTCAAAATACCCGTGTTATACTGTTATCGTGAGTCACGACACAAACAATCGACGAAACCATAACGTGCGAACGCTGTAGACCCTCTGCAGACTTTGTGTGTGTGTGTGTTTAGATTTGTGTTATTGCTGATTATTTAATATTCTACGTTGACGATTGCAGGGATAACATAGGTTCCTAACTTATAAGTATTAACCTATACTTATTCTTTTTTCGCTGAAGATTTCTTGAGTGTAACAGTGTAAGCATTTATAATAATTATTATTTACTATTAAACGTGTTTACTATTTTAAGGCAACAAATGTAGGGATACAGTAATTTTTTTACCTTATATTATATTATATAATTGTATATTTGTATATTTGTACTACATTAGCGACTAATTATTCAAGGGAGATTTTGAAACAAAGTTTCCTCCTAGAAATATTTAACTACCTACCGATAAATAATGACAATAATAATAATAAGTAGGTAATATAGAAATGTTTTATATGAATTTCAAAGTATGTACAATAGCTCGTGTTTTATATTATGGCACACAAACACATTATGTATAAATTATTAGGTATTTTGATGGGTTGAATATATTTGGCGTGTTGAACTCGTTGGGATTACCAGTCGATAAAATTGTTTTCCAAAGTTATGATTTCGCAAGTAATATGTCCGGTAAGTATAACGGAACGCAACAAAAATTGTCAGAAATGTGTCAAAAGAATATTCCGTATATACCTTGCCAAGCCCACAGAATTAATATTTTTATAGAATCAGCCTGCAATGCGAGTACATTAATAAAAGAATTTTTCGGTACGCTTGAAAGTTTATATGTGTTTTTTTCGGGAAGTACATCAAGACACCAACGTTTAGAGGAGGATCTAAAGAGTGTCGAGAATTCGCTACAGTTAAAAAATTTGTCTAAAACCCGGTGGACAGCACGGGCAGAATCTATCAAAGCGGTTTCCGTTAGCTATGAGAATGTGGTACATGTTTTAGAAGATATAAAGTCATCAAAAGATTTCGATTCTAATACCAAGTGTTCTGCGATGGCACTGCATAAAAAAATGTTAGATTTCGATTTTATTTGTACCTTATATTTTTTAAAAAATATTATGTTTAAAGTAAAAAATATTACGGAGTTACTGGAAGCAGAAAAATTAAATATAATTGACGCTATGCAATTAATTGAAAGTACAGTAAAATCTTTTCAAGAAATAAATGAAGAAAAAAAGATTGATGCATTAGTGGAAAGTGCTGCATCTTTTGCAAAGAATTGTAATGTAGAGCCCGAAAAAGATTTTAATAAACATCATCGACGTCGACTCAAACCAAAGAAAATAGACGAAAATCCTGAGACTGCTGCTGTGATTGACTTTTCTCAATTTTATCGCAAAGAATTTAAAATTCTTTTGGATGTTTTTACGTCGACTGTCAACAAGCACCTTCAAAGTATGGTTACATTATTACGACCTTTTCAAGAAACCTTCCGTATACCGGCAGACAGGAAAAACTGCACAATAGATATGATTGAGGCAATGATAAAATTATGTCCGGAAATACTTTTGGATGAGCCAGAATGTTTACACTCTGAAATTCAAATCTTATTAGATGCTTCCAAGGAGTGCAACAATTTTAATGATATTTTCAAAAAAGCATGCATGTTAAGAAATGTTATACCACGAGCATTTCGCATTGTTAAGTTAGTACTAACATCACCAGTGTCATCTGCATCCAGTGAACGTTCTTTTAGTCGTTTGAAATTAGTTTACAACCACTTACGCACGACAATGAGTGACGAGAGACTTGATTCTTTATTGGTACTATTTTCAGCTCGAGATATTGTAGATAAAATAAATATTCAGGAAATCGTTAACAAATGGTCTCTCCTCAAACATCGACGTGTGAAAATGTAAGCTACAAACTAGTATTAATAATTAGTAATTACAAATTGTGTGACTTCTGACTAAGTATAATAATATTAATATAAATTGTATATTATATATATATGTTTTGTTTTTAATATAAATTATAATGATGATAACTATATTCCAGTTTAATAAAATATTTGAATACGTATATTTGTTTTGTATTAGCATTTCACTCATACATAAAAACATAAGTGTACAATTACTACATTTTTTTCTCGTCATATTAATGTAGTCGGCAATTTTTCAAACTGATAACCCCCCCCAAATAGGGAAGCTTCGGAACGCCCCTGGTAATGAATACCTGTTTAATCTTAATATTTGTCTACTTATCGAGCCTATTCGTCATCTAAAAGCTATCACAAATTGTTTCACAGCCAACTCTCCATTTTTGACTGAATTGAAATTCTAATGAAATTTTCTCGATTTTAACGATGGATTTTATTAAATTGCAAAACGTGCAAATCAATCGGAGAGTAATTATTTCTGCACCGTTCGGTGTACAAATATACTCTGATTTTATATAATTCGGTAATATGAATTAAATTTTTAAGAACTCTTAATGATTATTTTTCATATAATATCCCCCTCTCATGGTCCCATGCGCCCGATTTCATCTCAAATGGTTTCCGTTTTCGACCACAGAAGAGCCGAATAGATCGTGTGATTTTAAAATTAAAAAGAACGTCGTTTTTATTGTTATTTCTAGTCGAGGCCGTCGAAACCCAGATGCCGGTTGACGACACATTTGATGGGCTTAATTTTACGACCACTTGAGTCAATTAAGCTTGTATGGCTACGGTTATTTTGGCAGAGCTACAATCGTGTTTTATGTGCTCCGGAATCGAAGGGTCCTCTCTGCCATATGAACGCGCGCGCACGCTTGATCATTAATTTTTTTATAATATACGTATTTATTATTATTTTCTAAAATATTCCACTACAATGCCACGAACCGATACGCGCAACGCGGTGCACCATAAAAACTAAGTCTCATATGGTTTTTTTTTTTTTTTGTTTCACCAGCCGTATTATTGTAGCGTACGGTGACCTTTTCGATTCGCTTTGGAACGGTTTATGTGCGTATAGTTCAAAGCACTAAAAACGACCGAAAAAAAAAACAACCTCGAAATATTAATTTCGTTTATTTTTCTCGTAAAAATTAGAAAATAATTTTAAATCTCAGTTATAAAACGAGAAATAAACATATTTTCGACACAAACGAGTGCATGGTGCACTAGAGTTGTTGTTTGAAATTTTAAGCGCTCTCGACTTATTTATTTATTTATATTTCATAACGTAGGTTTGGTCATTGTTATTTAATTCCGTGCGGACGCGCTCGTAAAACCTGTCCATAAACTCTTTTCGCGTCTGCCAATGTTGTATTTATTATTGCGAAACACACTATCGCACGAACGTACATACATTATAACGGTGAAATAACTGTCCAAACGATTGCGCGGAAAAGAGTATTATTACAATTAACGTCTACGACGATTGATCGAAATGTTCGCTTGGACGACAAACGCGCGCAGCGACGACAGTACAATAACATGATATCAACAGCGTGCACAGCTGATATTACGACGCGAAAACCATTAACGTACAACACCGTGTGTGCGCTTCGGAGTACGACGATTTAATTGGCACGGTGATCGTTTTCGTCCGATCGCGCGAACGCGTTCGTGTTTTAGTTTGCGTAGATCGTCCTCCGTCCACGCCGTTAGTCGCATCGCGCTAAGCCGATCGTCCAGAGGCGGAACTAAAAGTTTTCACGGCCGAAGAAAATTAAGAAATTACGCCCTATCGTAGACTAAAAATCAAATGCCCATCCTTAAAATTGTTATCTGGTGCTTGGCATACAATCATGTCCATTGAGTTTTCATTATCAGTGACAAAGTTAAAAATAGAAGTCAGTAACAGACTATACATACTACTCATACTCCACTCTCTAAAATGTTACGCCCGTGGATGAATTCCCATCTTCTCCCTTCTCTTAGTTTTGCCACTGAGGAAGACAAATACGAAGGTCCCTACGCACGAAACGGAGCGGGTGGCGTAATGACGCCTGTTTAGATAAACTTTGATTGCGCTTAATAAAATTTAATAATACTTGTATGTGCCCACAATACATACATTTGGTAACATCGCAGTGTAACATTACCGCTTTTTCAGACTTCAGATAGAATATAATTTATTATTATAATAATATATATACATAATAATATTGTATTATATTAATTATTATATAATATCATTTATTCATACATTGCTAGGTAATCAATAAATTTGGCAACAACGCATAGTAGTCCAAAAATTAAAACAGTTGACCAAAATTAAGGATTTTTAACAAACAGTAATGCAACAGAACGTGGGTCCTAATTTTTAACCATAGCATAACAATTTTGAAGTCAAAATTGAAGAAAATTGGACCGAGAAATTTAAGTTTTACCGCGATGTTGCCAAATGTATGTATCATGGGCGCAAACAAGTATTATTACATTTTATTAAGCACAATCAAGGTTTTTCTATTTAGGTGCAAACAAGTCCACCCTTGGTCGTACACTTATGTAAGTCCACACGTGTGAATCTTGAACATTAAATGAAATCATGATGCGTACAAGTCTTCTTGCCAGTTTATTATCACGCTCGGCACTGATAACCATCGGATATGTAGTTGGCGAGATCGAGATTCGTTTGTTTTCGTGTTTCGTAGAAAACGGTCTTGTGCCTAATGCCGTTAAAAAAAAAAAAAAAAAAAAAAACGATACAGAGCATTTAATGCGTCGGCACAAGAAACGATAACAATAATAACATACAGTAATAGCATGCGATACTCCAGCACATTTAAATTTAATAAAATGAATAAAAAGGAATAATAGCAATACATTATTTGTTTGCGGGGTTCGGGATTAATGCGATTAATATTAAATATCCGCGAGAAATTGTACACTCATATTCGTGTTCGTGCATCCGAACACTTTTCGTTGGTGTCTTAACTTACATGTTCGTACTAAAACTTCCCGCGGTACGATTGATAGATTTTACCGCGGATCTCTTCTGAAGTCGTAGTCGCCGATTCGATTTCGAGATGCCGCGGGTGCGATTCGTAAATTTATTTTCCTCGGGAATTATACGCGCGTTAAGCCCGATAATAATAAGCATGTTCACCGATAAACAGTGTTATCGAAACGGTACAGAAAAAAAAAAAAAAAATTAAATTAAAAAAAAATTGATAAACCCACTCGTACGTATTGTACTATTATAAATCGGTAAGCCGGAGTGATTAAAAATACTGCCGATTATATTATACCACGGTGCACATACACGTGTACGGTATGTACTGAAATTATGAAACGGGAATTATTATGATGTGTATCGTGTATTCCATACGATCCGTGAGTTTGTTTACCGTCGAGCCAAACATAATAGCACGATTGTGCACGATTTATAACGCTTAAACGCTTTTACGATACATTATATCGCCCCGCGCGATGTACACGTATTCACACACATGTACGTGTACATCGTCGTTACGGTAAATATTATTACGCGGTAATCGTGTTATTATTCTGTTTGTTAATAATCATTATTGTTGTGCGAAAAATGTAATTATTAATTCGCGCGTGGCCGCCGTCAAGTGATTTAACGTGTCAAGGGCACGACGAGTGGTGTGCCGATGCCCCGTTAAAACGCTTTTGACAGTCGAGTGCGCCATACGTATCGAACAGTTTTAGAGAGAGAGAGAGAGAACTGCACTCGAAATAATCCGCAGCGGAAAACCGCGGGGAGAGACGTGTGTGGAACAGCCAACGCGGCACCGTGCGTGTACAGCGCGATCCAGACGCATTGGAAATGATATTGCGTATTCGCGAACAACGAATCTCGCTGGTACGGCGGCCTGCGTGTGCTTCCGTTGGGGACGCGACGCGACGCGTTTTCGATTTTCGCGCCTCGTTCGCTTATTGCGTACAACTCCCGTCGGATCCCGCCATAGTGCCGTGTAAATACCGTCGCGTTTCATAATACGTACGATACGGCCGCGGAAACGGAGTTTTTATTCAAATCTCGAACGGCATTATTGTTGTGCGTTATTATACGTCCGGTCGGTTTTGCATAACGATTTCGTCTGCTACGGATCCAACGAAACACGCGCGCGCGTACAAGTCGCGCACGGCAACGCGTTTGCGTATATCATCGAGCACCGGTGCGTTACGTGCGTGGACGTACCAAGGTATACACACACGCTTTGCGATACCGTTGGACGTTTCCCCCCCCCCCTCTCACTCGCACCACTCGTGCATGCCCGTACTGCACTACATAGCATAATGCTATTATAATTTTTTTTATTATTTTATTTTTTATTCTTTTTATTTTCACTTATCAATATTATGTATACGTACGTATGGGTACCGTTATTATTATAGCGAGAGAGACGTCGATGATGATAGGAGGGTCGCGGAGAAACCCTACAAGATATTATTCTCTCGAGTAAAACGTGTTTATATAGATGCCGTTAAACATCTTTTGTGCGTTGAAAATTAGTCGAGACGTCTGAATTCATATGGTGATAGGTACGGCGCTGGAAAAAAAAATAAAATAAAACTGTCATGTCGACGAACTCTTCGTTGCATTATTGTAATGATTATTATTTTAATGATATACGTGCATATTTATTTTATTCTTCTTTTGTTTCTATAACAGATATTCCGATAACAGAATATAAGAGTCATATTTGATAGTAAAGAACTTTGGAAATCGATATAAAGTGGCCTTCGCCTACGCTACGCAGAGGTTAGATTATATTGGACGGCGTAAAAAAAAAATAATAGATGCTTTTTTTTCGAAGCATAGTACGATGGCGCATCGTCCGCCTAATTCTATTTTGTCAATTCGAACACTACAGACACTAGTGGTGTGCGTGTGCATCCGCGTATGTGTGTGTGTGTGTGTGTGTACATCGCAAAGTATAACTAACTACGTAGTCAACGATGGACGGGCAAAAACACGTGCGCAGTCGACGTGTATGGTGTGCGCGCAATAAACCAAACAACGAAACGGCGGTGGTGGCTATTCGTCGCTTGATTTATTCATTTGGTTTAACGATTCTTCGAGCCTGTGCGTTCAGAATATTAAACCCACGAAAAATATATAATTCTAGGCTCGTGTTAAAAATAGCCATGTTAATGGGTTGCGGGCGACCATAAAAATGCAAAATATCGTGCTGAGGCCGGGGTTAAAAACTTGTGCGTCGCCGTTGCACGTGATACGATGAAATAAAAATAATAATAAATAAATAGAAATAATTATGAAGAATAAAACAAACCCCGTGTAGGTGATCCCCGGCGCAAACGCGCAATGGGAAATAATAATGTAGGAAAGAGTAAATAAATATAGAAATCGGCATGCGTAGGCAGCGTATCTGCGCGGCGAAAAATTCGATCGGAATCGTTACACTGCGTGCGTGCTTACGTATGCGTGTGCATGTGTGTGCGCCTGTGTGCTATATCGCACCTCCGGGCCGACAAATCACGCGGTCGGCACGTTGTTGGGAATGTGCGTTGGACTCGGGCCAGGGATATATGGACAAGGTCAAGAAAGGGTTAGAATTGAAAAGTGAATCTTTCCTCTCGCCCATAATAGTAGATTATGCGACATGGCGGACCCATGAACGTCACGGACGGTCACAGAAATCAGCGACTATCATACATGGATAAACTTATACGTTTTTATTTTTGATCGAATTCAATATTTTATCGATCCTTAACTTGCATCGAACGGATTGTAAATAGATTTTAGGTGAATTGACTGATTGTTAAACTGTATCTTGCGATGGAACAACTATTGGTTATTCATTTTTTTATTGATCGATTATTTTACGGTCATAACTGCGCGCCACTATCTACGCGTACATAAATGTGCGTGAATGTCTGTATTTGACAATATCCGCTGCAGCAAAACAATATGACACTTTCATTCTAACGTGCAACGCTCGTGTTCAGTTCGGTTTCGACGGAATTTAGATCCTTCGGAGTGAATGTACGCGAGCATAGACGACCACACCACACGTCAATCAGCCCTTTTCGTGATTCTATAACGAGGAGGCCGTGTCTTTCCAAGGGTGTATAATTTACGCGGAATTAGCATTATAAATATACATTATAATGTACGCATATAAATGTGTATACATTCGAGGTGTGCATTCAAAGGTCTACTTCCTTCTCTCACTCACTCTATCGCCCCCCCTTTCTATCTCCGTTCTTATCCCTATGAATAGCATTAGCGTTTACTTCCCGGTCTCGTTTCAAATGCAAATGCGTACGTAATTACGTCTTATGAAAAACCCTAGTGTTGTTATTACCTACATCTTTGCCGTTTAATTACGCTTTGTCACAATTTTGGACATTGCCCGCGGACAATAATTCGCTCTACGTACCTGCATAATGCGAATATATACACACATATATGCGCGCCGTACGAACTATTAGTACACGTTTTTGCTGTGCACAAACGTACACCGGTACTTATCGTACGATACAGTACTCGTGTGAACGAAAACAAAAATTCCGTTTTAACAACGCAAAAACTTTATCAAAGCCGTACGATCGCCCAGAGCATTGCACGCGCGACTTCAATCGTTTTTCGAACGCGCGCGATTCCGCGGCAGTACTCTTTCCGAACTCGAACCTTGCACGCACGTAATGTTGTACACGTCGAATATTGTCGTACGCATTGAACAGTAGGTGAATTTTTGACGAAGAAATCCCGTACAAATATCCTTCTGATTATCGTTAACGGAACTTTCTGTTATATGTATATCCAATTTGCATGTTTTAGTACCTTAATAAGGAAAGCGTCGTTGCATTACACGCTTAACGCGATTGTGTCATTATACCGAGTGGGAAAATGAATTACAATTTATACGTGTTTTCCTGTATATTGTAATACAAGTGTATATACATGTACCTATGTATGTATTTGTGTGTATGCAATTTTTTTTCGCCTGATAATAAACTTCAAAGCGTGACTCGGCGGGTAACTAGTCACCGAAAATAATACGTACCCGTAATATAAAAAATATAAGGATTACATGTTTTTTAATAAGCCAAACTCATTTTTGTGTTGAAAAATAAATACACTCTATGTAATTTAGCTAAGAACTCATTAGTATCTAATTAAAAAAAATTAAATAAAAATATTATCATAACTTTTGTTATTTTTTTTTTTGGTACAGTCGTTTAGGTATTTACTTTTACTGAACGACATAAATTACATGTATGTACATATGGTTTTTCTCATGTATTATAGTCGTACTCTGAAAAAAATATTTTTCTGAAAATATCAAAACTATTGAAAATATGTCATTCAGTGTTTGTAACTATTTATAATTAAAATCAGCGAGATTTTATGGGGTACCTTCACCACAACACTATTTACTAACTCTGTACTTTTTAATCATTTCATTATTAGTTTGAATTTCAATTTATATACATCGAACTTTTGAGAAATATATTCTGCTTCACAATAAGAAATGAAAATTTGTAAGCATAGTTGTAAAAAAAAATTCGTATAGTAAATCGGATGACTGTTGCAATACAAATAATGAAAATTCAATCCAGGCTATATCATATAAAACCTATATTTGTAGTTGCATAAATTGATTGAAAAAATGAAAATTTCAAGTTAAAAAATTATCTTTGTTTCACTCAAAAATAAGTTATTCATGATCATTTAAAATATATTTATTTTCTTGTATGTTATATTTTTATTATGACTCATATCTTATGAAGCATACAAATTTAAAAATAAAAATCCTACAACTGTTATACGCAACAGTGTTGCAGCAACACCCTTTACTACTGTATATGTATGTCATTACTCGTATCTTAGTTCACATTATTAATAACTCATAAATTGATAAATATTTTGATGTTTTATTTTTATAGGCATATTTTATCAAAGATTTGTTTTGTTATTTTATTCGGTGAATAAACAACGAAGAACTCACCAAATTCGTTCAATAGATTAGAAAACAAATCATATATAATTTTTTTTTTTCATAGCAATTTAAATGTCTCTGAAGAAAAATCCAAAAAGATAATATAAAAATGCCGGAAGTACTGACGATTACATTAAAAAAATTAAAAAAAAAATAATAATATATCGCCTTCACTACTCGGGAGGAGGTAATGAGGTAATTAGAGAACAGATCATATTAACAGTGGTAATAACTTCATTTGGCTGCTCGTCGTACGGTCTTCTTCAACTAATGATTCTACAAACTAAAAAAAATGTATGTACATATATATATACAATACATTAGTATACACTAGGGAGGCGAAAAAATGCAGAAACACAAAAACAAATTATAATGAGTGTTGTTTATTCTAATAATTATGATTATTATATACCATCATAAATTCATGGCACTTGTAATTATTTAGAATTTGAAACTGTACTTAGTGTAATAATAATAATGAGAACGGTTTCCAATTTCTATAAGCCCACCTATCTGTTCGTAGAAAATTTCAATTCATTTTTTAATACGAGTTTTCGAAAGTAATTAAATTTTCATCTATAAGTAAACCTACTGTTTAGCAACAACAAATCCACTACTAATGTTGCATACATCCAATTAATGGCGATGTCTATTATTATCGGTCGTCGAGAGACTACGATTGAGTTCATAATTTAAATCGATTAATTACGCTTAATAGTATCATAAATATATTCCAAGTAAAGTTGGAAGTATACTATAATATTGGTTTTACTAATTGTTACTAATTATGACAACGTTGTATATTTTTTAATTTTTTTTTTTTTATTAATGTTAAATATTTTTCTGCGAATTTGTCAGAAATATTCTGTTATTTTCGGCTAATACAATAATATAATGTTTGGTCATCACTATGATTCTCACCCGTGTCCGCGCGTTCACGGTCTATGAATGATAATGTATAAGTCAGGTTTAGCATGTTGTACCTGTACACGGCATTTGCGAGCCCCAAAACAACTTTACCGGTCATAACGAGTATCGGTCGAAAGAATGGTCGTGTTCGTTGTTGATTACGCGTGAGTACGATATGTGCCGAACAAGGTAGAAAAATCGTATGTGAACGAAACCTCTTCGACGAGAAAACGGAACCTATTCACGAAGTACCGGGAGCAGAAATCTTTGATATTTTATGCGCAGCACTATTTAATATTCGCTGTTATGAACACTTCTGCCCTCGAAAACGTATAAAAATGATTATACGTACAGTTTAATTTGTCGCACTGACATACGCACTGACAATAACCGTCGTGTTCATTAATTATAGAACAACTAAATTATACGACATTCAATCATTCGTTTATGCTAGAACTTGAAAACACACTACAAGATACCTAATTGAAGTTATCGTATTATACACTATCATATTCAGTACCGATTTCGCATTGTATTTTATAAACTATTACTTTTTCGGGCAGTAGAACTGTATCAAAAATCTCATTAGCCCTGAAGTTTTGATATTTTACTATTAACATATTTTAATGTCAACAGAGATCAGAAGAGTACTAAGAAAACATATAATGGAAGTGATGTATATACGACCCCCCCCCTTCCAATACGCACATTCTATAACAGTTAACACTTTTGTTGTTAACGGGTTCAAGTTGAGAATTTTAAAGAACCGAAATTTGGTTCAAGGTTGTAGCGTATTCATTTCGTACTGCACTCTATTGAGCGACTTCTACGACGATCTAGCCGGCGGCTGATCTCACACCATTCGGATACGATTTTATTTATTTCTTCTGTATTGTCTTCGGCACTACAAAGATACGCCCGTAAATGTTCTCTCGTGTGCACATAGGGACTGCAATATTATTATTATTATTATTATTATTATTATTATTATTATTATTATTTTTAGGGATGCAGCTGCAGACGAGAACATATAATCGGCCGATGCATGTGTGTTTGCCGCGTGCAAACTCTTATCGGAGGTCTTTTCGTGCGTACGTATTACACCGATATCGAATTTTACGTATTTCTTACCACTAAGATTTACGTCATCGTTATATTAATATATGTAAATATAATCATCGTGCGCACGAAAAAAAAACTGGTATAGATCGAGCTCATTAAGCGGCTTAACGAGTATATATAATAATAATAGTATACCGTATGGTATTACAGTTGCAGTTGCGCAGAAGTTTTATGGAATTGCACTAAACGTTTTCGGTGTACACCACAATCGTCCGGACATAAAGCTCCGTGGACAAACAAGTAGAAAAAAAAAAAAAGATAAAGAAAACCGAAGGTAGGATAACGTAGATCCTACGTGAAATATTTCAAAACCATCGAAATCCATAAACAATTCGTCGAACGGAGAAGAGCTTGGGCGCACAGACAACGTGTGTGCGAAATAAAACTCGTACATCGTTTTTGGTTATTTATTCATTTATTTTTTTTATTTTTTTTACTACCATTATTATTGTTATATAGGTATTCGTACCGCGGTATAACGCTACACCTATACGCATACCTACCGCTGTTATATCGCGGCGGCAGCAGTATAATTTTATATATTACGTTACGACAAACCGTGCGGTTTGAAAAGAGCCGATTTAATATAATAACGTTAGAGTTTCTGACTGCGTATACGTATTCGTATATTATATTATTACGGAGAACGCGACATCTGTACATTATTATAATACGTGGTGGAAAAAAAAACTGCGACTGAACGAAATTAAATTTTACGACTTGCACTCCGCCGTCTCTAGACGAAATATATTCATATAATATACGACCTGTACTACACATATTATGTTATTATTATCACCATTATTATTATTGCTATTATTATTGTTATTATTATTATTATTATTATTATTATTATTATTATTATTATTGTATGGCCGTCCAGGGGGAGCCTTCCGTGAAAATGTCGAAAACACAATTTAAAAAAAAATAAAAACGTATTTAGCCTTCCCCTACCAATTTGGCTTTGCATGACCCACACGTTTAAATTATTATGCACTTTAAACATGATGATGTTTACGTCGGACGCGTGGTCAATTTCGATGGATCCTATCGCGCAAAACTAAACATAATATATTACGATATTGTTTTTACAGTAAATTTTCAGTTTGTCAAACGCAGCAGGAACGGTAAACATATAGAACTAGTCGACGGTTATAATTTACCAGTATTATTCTTTTAAACGCTTTTAAAATATTGGCGCCAAAAATCAAATACATGTTGCATGTTTTAAGCTAGTTATTAATTTAGATTATTCAAAGCGATCTTGATCCAAATATTATAATTATGGTTAACGTTGTCTCGGTAAGCTATAGACATATCAGTTAGTAATGATTGACATTGATCAGAATCCGTAACAAAGTTCGTTAAGTATCAACCAAACAACTTATCTCTGGTCAGATTCAATTTAGAAAACAGTTCGGTTGCGTACTACTTATATTGAAAATGTAATTTGGGTGAACTAAATTTAAAAATCCACAATATTCTTCGAGTATATTTTACAATTTCCTTCGATAGGTGTATTCGTTAGTTGTTTTTAAACGTCGGTCAGGAAAAAAGCAAAACAATTACAATTTTTAACCAAAAACTCAGAAACGCTGGCTCGATAACGAGCAAAACCGTGAAGGCTGCTATTGCACGTTGACTTATTGATTTTCCCGAGACAGCCACGAATGTATAAGTGCATGTGTGTGTGTGCGTGTGTGCGCGCGAGCGAGCGTAGATAATTTATACAATGTATGTTAAAGCACTCGTGCGACGCTCTCGCCTTAAGTGAAGTCGACACGCTGCATGCGTATGTATACTTTAGAGCCGCGAGCATCGCGACACGAACGTGGGCGAAAAGTGTTTTGCATACTCGTACGCGTACCGCCTATCCTCGTGCACGAACTACAACACGCGCACTGTATGGTTGCGTTAGCAATGCAGCTACTTTTCTCCGTTGCAGACTTGCAGTTGCACAAACTGCAGCGGCGGCTGCCGTTAAAATTACTATCGCTAAACTCGCGGTGTAGTAGTTACCTACACACATCGAAAACGAATGTAAACCGCGCGTGCAACTGTAACGTTACGTGCGAGTGCAGTGCACGTGTAGGCGTGTGCAATTATTCGTATCGTTTTGCCCGCGAGACGAAACCGTTTCTATAATTACAATAATATTACTATTACTACAACTACTACTATTATCATGTTGTGTATACGGATTGAACAGTCGAATCTTATGACTCGAGTCGCTCCAAGGAACGTTTGGCTTTTCGTCCGTCGACAAAACGAAATTTCGAACGGGAACCGTAATGGTTGTACGCGAAACGATTGTTTCGTCCATGGTTTTATAGCTGTAATATTATATACTGGCTCAATCTGCGACTTGACCCCATGCCATGCAACTTATACATGCAACTTATTATCATGTGCAGTTGAGTTCGTATTAATATCATTTATGTACTGAATTATACTATACTGTATTATACACAAAAACACACACACACCCATATACATGCATATAAATATAATTTTTAGATTCAGAGTGAAAAGTTGGTTAATTTTTTTATTTTTTTACCACGATTTATGTTTTTTTTTGTGTCTTTGTATATAATTTCAAACAGTCGGATTTCTCCGATCATCAACAAATAAAAAAGATAGAACATTTCTTTCAAGTTGGTACTTCTAAGAGAATCATTTCTTGAATTTTTCAACAGTAAATTACCATTTACTATAAATGTTATAATTTTCAAAATAATTGAAAATTTTATGCTTTCTAGGCTTTTTTGAAATTGTTGAACAAATAATTTTAATTTGATAAAAAATCTAAATGTAATACGCAAAATGTAATTTGAAGTTCCTCATACATATATTTTACCGAGAAATTAAAAAAAAAATGAGTTTAATATAAAAAAAATGTACGAGTGTTTAATTAGTATTTTTTGAGAAAACGATAAAAATTACGAAGACCCACAAGCTTTTTGCAGTGAAAATTCCATAAAATTAATAATTTTTCAAGCTTGAAAATTGGATACAAGATTTTGTATAATAATTTCTTTGAAGCCCTTATTTTTACCTTTTTTCAAGTAATGTAAGTTTTTTTATTATACACTCAAATTGTAATTATATATAAAAAAAAAATTCTGTGAATACGAATATTAATTTATTACTTGAACTCGGAGAAACACAAGTACTTGTAATCTACATGACGTTTTTTTCTCAATACGATAACATAATGTCACGATTTAATATAATCTGCGTGTTATCAGTTAGGTTTAATATAAAATAACACGATTAATAGTACGAACTGATTATATAGTTCAAGTTGAAAAAACAACACTGTACACAAACGTTTCAGAATAATTATTTTAATAATTGTTTACGAAAAATGAACGTTTCAGAGTAATAATTACAAGACTCATAAATTTCAATTAAATACAGTATGTAATTTATTTGGCGATTATTATTGTAACATCAGAAAAAAAAAAACAATTGAAAGCTACAATACCACTGTTATTTGATGTTAATATACTCCTTGTTATATTTTTTTATTTTACTGACCGAAACGCGAGACCACTACGCGAAGTTTTGAAAAACCACGTCCGCAAAATGCCGTCGCACTCATTAAAATTGTTACAATAACGTTTGTTATTGCAACAATAATAATAATAATAATAATAATAATAAAAACTATTACACGATTATTGTTAATATTATTATCATTATCATTATTATTATTATAAGTGCCCAGTAGCAAGAACGCGTGTAATGTGGTCGGGTCGAAACGACGACGGCAAATCACGGTTCAATTAACGTGGCGAATTTTTTTTTCCTCCCCTTCCCCCTCGTTCTCGGAACGAAAGAGCGTGAAAAATTGCTAGTAATTATTATTATTATTATTATTATTATTATTATTTTTATTATTATTGTTACTGCCGACAAACTTCTTTTCAACCGTGTTCCCGGTAACCACCACACGTGTTTCCGAATAAAAACCGCGTCCCGATAACAATTCATTATTATTATTATTGTTGTTATTACGCGAACGTTACCGAACGGCATTTTTGACGCGTTCGCGCTGCGTTGCGTACGACTCGCGTACGATTTCATTCGTGCACATGACAACAACGATCATCGGTTTACGGAGCTCGGATGCTGGACAGGGAAATTAATTGGTGTACGCTCAGATCCCCCCCCCGTGCGGTACATCTCCCACCCGGTACCAGCGAGCTCGACGAGTTTTCGTTCGACTGTTACCTCTGTTTAATTGATTTCAGTTTACTAAAAATGCGTTCACAAGATGCCGATGTTACGGGTAATGTCAAAAAAAAATTTGATAGGCTGTAAATATGTTGGGATAAGCATCTTGAAGACCCATAATGATAACGGATTTCACACACTAATATTCATTTACTACAGTTGTCAGTTCACACATTGTCACAGCCTAAATGTTCATGTGATATAAAATGCCTAATTATTACTCCTTAAAATATGATGCGCTCCAGCCCCCTTAAAATCTTTACCAGAGTGTGACTATTACGAATTAAAACTATTTAATTTGAAATACTTGTGTAATTCAATACAAAAGATCCAATTTGTTTTTAAAATAATTCAAATTTAATAGAAATGATGAGTTTAGAATTTGAAATTTGCGTCCCTTTAAGATTAGCGCCCGGGACATGGGCCCCGAATCGACCCTTAGGTCCGGTATTGATAATAGACATTAGTTGGGGTTGCTCAAGGTTAGTAAAAATGTTCAAAAATGCACCTTATACCACAGGATAAGTCATATTTAAAAGTAAGTAAGTAAGTATATTTATAAGTCATATTTAAGTCATATTTATGGTAATTCCTTATCTTTTTTAATCGGCTAAATCATAGAGTATTCTATTAGCTAAATTATTTATCTTTATTGATAGAAACACATAATACTAAGTCATATTTAAAATAATATTATGTGTTTCTATCAATAAAGATAAATAATTTAGCCAATAGAATAGAATACTATTCTACTAATATTATACTAATAATATAGAATACTCTATGATTTAGCCGATTAAAAAAGATAAGGAATTACCATAGCCGTTAATTTTAAGCTTTTGTTAATTTTATTTTTTAACTATGATAACGTCCATAAATTCTCATTTTTTAAAATAAAATGAAAATCTTCAAATCATTTAAAGCCAAGTGCTTACGGGAATTAATTAATTAATATTTTTCTCAAGAAAAAGCTCTGGGGGAGGGGATATATCCCCAAATCCTCCCCCCATAATTACGCCACTGGCGGCACGGCTCAATCGTTTTTGCGCGCACCGATTTCCAAGCACGGATTCCAAGCTGCGCACTAATCGCGACGATATGACGACCGATCGTTGCTCGTGTATTGGTTTCCTACAACACGACTGGATGCTGCGGCTGGCATTCATTTTCAGTCCAGTTCAGCTCGAGATTTCGTGGTGCACGGATGTTTTTTTTTTATATTCGTCGTCGCAGATCACTAAAAATGGAACGAGTAATTGTAAATCGTAATAAAATAATCGCACATTTATCTGAAGAGGAGGTAGAAGAAAAACTAATGAAAATTTCAACTGTATACATACAGGACTTCTTCATTATTACACATGTGCGAATTCACAGTTCATGTTCGGTTGTAGTGAACAGACTTTTCGACGTTTTTCGATCGAATGAATCCGAATCCAGAATAAAATCGCAATACACCGCTACCAGAGCACTACGATCGTCAAACGCAGCGACAACTGTTGACACGCGCACGTCGATCGGAAGCGGGAAACCGCGGTAAGGCGCATTCGCTTGTGGAGCTGTCGATCACGCGGTCGTTACGGCGGCCGGTCGCAGCTCGGAAACCGTGTACGTTTATTCGCGCGTACGCGGACCAACGGTCAGCAACAAATAAGCTTTCGCGCGCCACACGTAGCGTCCGGCTCGCGTTTAACCTCAGACGCCGCGTGGAAACCGCGCGTTTTCCGTTCGTCCGAAACGCGGTCGCGGGGGTCAGACGCGGTCGCGTTATCGTCCGGCAACGCTGTTACGGTACCTCGAACCCGTTCGGTGCAACGAGCGCGCGATAAGGTCGGACCGAAAACATGTCGATTGTCGTGTTTCGGACGTGTTCTTTTTGCACCAGTCCGTCGTTACGTAACGCGCACTCGGAACGCATCGCGCTCGGCCCTCGGTACGTCTCGAGTCGGCTCGAACCGACAGCCGCCGTGTGCTCGTCACCAGTGGTACTTCCACTCGTTACGCCTCGGCGAACCACGCGGTTCAGTGTTGTTCGTTCGCGATGGTCAACAAGAGCGGTTCTCGACCTTTTCTCATCCAGCTACTCCTTCACCTCTCACCGCTATTTCACGTACCTCAAATATCAATTTTGAACATGAATAATGGAAAACAATGATAACATCAATTTTTTAGGGAGGTTTATAAATATTTATTTATTTTAATTAGCTTGCGCCTTACAATGTGTATACAAATAATAATATCAACTGAACAGTTTAACTTTAACGCGAACCTTGAGCTGGCTGGTTCGCTTGAACTCAATTTTTTTAAATCTGGCTCCGCGCATGATAAACAAACCCGTAAGTCTGAACTTACAGACGGTTCATTACGGTACTTATTTTTTATGAACGCGTACGTAGAAAAGGTCATTTCTACTGACGTAGTACTTGTGAATGGTAGCAGAACATTGAATGCATGATGGCTCAGGATATACTTCTTTCACATCTATCCAAAAGGCGATAATAGATTTCTTTTCAACTGCTACCTCAAGTAAAGAATCCGTTTTCAGTTATATTAGTTTTTCTTTTTCTTATGATGATAAGACTGCAAATAGTTTCCACTGCAAGAGAATGCGATCCAGCGGTCTTCTTTTCCGCATTTAGGAAAGTATTTTTCAAAAGCTGCTATAAGCCCATACAAATGTTGAATAACTTGTTTTCTACTGTCATGCGATATGTTAATTATTAAATATTTCATTAAGAGCAAACTATTTCAGTTGCATAAAATTTCACTTTTTTCGTTATTACTCAATTTTTTTCGCGTACTTCAGGTTGAGAACCACTGGTCTAGAAAATTGTAAACGTTTTCGATTTTAACAAATGTTTGCTTTACATAATGTGTAATCCGTGGAAAAATAAAGGATTCCGATCCTCAGTCTTCTAATTTTGTATTAACTAATAACACGGGAAGTAACTTCAAAAAAGCTGAAAAAAGATAGAAGAAAAAAATGATCGAGTGACATCTTACTTGATCAAATCAAAAATTACCAATTGATTAACTCAAATCGCTTGGTTGATAAATGTTCGAAAAAGTAAAACTATTAATTTTTGTGATAAAAAAAATCACAATTATTTAATTTTTTTAATCTGTATTTATTGATGCTGATTAATACACTTTTTATGTACCACTGCCTATGTTGGGTTTCAGCGACGTAAAAGCGTACGCACACGTTATATATACGTACTATACAACGTTTTCAATGCGTGCGTTTATATTATTATAATGTTACTGTGATAATAATTTCGTAAAATCGCTTTTTTCTCGTGTAAAACTAAAGCAATTATTTTGTATTGTACATTTCTACGTACGTCTCTTTTTTTCACTCATAAAATATAACGTTCCGTTCGCAGTCGTGTTTTGTAAACAACTTACGATTTTTCCTTTTTCTCTTTTAATATTTATATACCGATTGCAAATACAACCATTTGTAAGCATTTATTAATTTTGTAATTGTGAACGTTGAGTTGCACAACCCTCGGGCGGTCTACTGCAATGCATACAATATACAATCGTAACGAAACAAACGGAAATATTACACACGCAGTACAGGTATTATAAACGTGTATCAATATGTACATGCATATATATATATATATTTATATATTTATTATTAAAATACGGACCGTTGTACAGATGATATATTTTAAAATAGGTCTCGAGGGAAATGTACACGCACGCGTACCGACAAGAGCAGAGAAGTACACGCGGTAATCAACGGCGAACACGATTCTATTTTGTTTCTTATTTATTATTAAACGGGATAACATACGAATACACGTAATACACGTATAAATCAGTGTTGCGCCGCAATCTTTATTGTACACCACGACCACCAACAAATCTCGTAAACTAATAAATTTAAACCGAAAAATATTATTATAATATCGATAAAGGTTATGGTAATTTATTTAGCGTTCAAATCTGATGAAAATATCATTTCATTAGCGTATATCAATTACAATACTTTCGTACAGTATTATGTTTAACATCGGGCCTACAGATCGCTGCTTACGAGATTTCTGTGATCTTCTGTATGGCACACCGCCGATCGTGTATCGTACGTGTTTCACATTTTCATCTTCAGGAGAATTTGTACACAATATTTTTTTTTCTCATCTCGGACACTACCCACCGTGTACAAACACATCGATTCTGCAAATTCCGATGTTCGCGTTTAACGTACCCCGACCGTTTGTAGTAAATCGAACACCCTCCCTTTCTTCAGCGTATCGAATTCGAGGATTCGAACGCGGTACCGCGTGGTTGACGTTACTGATAATATCCAAACGCCTAATATACAACGACAATTGACGAGACAATCGCGACAACTCGGAGGATTATTTTATCACTATTATTATTGTGCGATAATAATAATTGAGAGTAACTTAGAAAAAAAAATACGGAAATTATATTAACAAAAAAAAAACATTTAATATTATATAATATATTACAATAGGTAACTAATAACTATGATCGAATTGTCTACATATTTACAGGCTACGAGCGAAAAAGAATATTGACGTTATTGAATTATACGAGTACTTTATTTTTTAACTACTGATATTTGAAATATTTTTATGTTTAGATACATTTGTTTCTGCAAACCGTTGTAATTATGTAGTGTCGTTTACTTATTAACCAACAATACTATATTATTTATGTACAAGTTACAAGAATTTTAGTAAGTATCTAAAGTGTCTTTCATGTCCAATGCACGTAGGTACAAATTTCTTGATCAAATATTTAATATGAGGTAATTTTTTAAACTTATAATACTGGTGTTATATTTTATGGGGCCCTGAAAACTCCTTTTTAGTAGTATGTTAATTAGAAACTACGGAGCTCTTTCAAAATTGCAAGACAAGCGCGAAGCCCTAGAAATATATGACATTTGCTTTTAGCGCTGGACTTCTTTTTAAGAGAATAGTTTTACGTTGTGTATGCATTAGAATAATTCAATTATTCAAAATATAATAAATTAATCATCTTAACTATTATTATTCATTAATTATAAATAATTCGATTATTGTACAATATACCAGCTAGTAGGACTACGATATAACCCGGGTATGCGATGGCAACACTTAATAGTGTTAATATAACGAATATTTAAAGTGGTTTGCAAACCGTTTGATACGAATATCATCTGTTATCTCATCAAACATAACACTATAACATTTATAGCTAAATTTATTTCTAATTACATGTAAAATTTCTTGTTGACAACATTCAATAATCTCATTTTGAATTTCATTAGGGGAGAATGAAGAATGTCGGTCAATGGTGATATTGGTCACAGATGATTCAAGAAAACTTTTATTTTTAGAGTAATATAAACTTTGAGGAAAAATAAATATTGATATAGTAGTTTAATGTATAAGTTCCCAAGATTATCAAATAATTATTCATCTTCTAAATTGTGTAATAATTTCAGCGCACACGTCCGGTGGCAGCAGCACACGTGTTTCGGGATTTCGCGGCTACGGGATCGCTCGTAAACTTCGATTTCGGCCGCCGCTTCGCACGCCTCGCGGACATTCGATAAATGTATGCGCAATATTCCAATTGATCGTCGCGTTTATAATACCGCCGCGGCGGAGATTAGAGCGAAAACGATAAGCGGATAAACCTTTATCGTCCGCCGGTTCAGCAAACCGTTACGATTCGCGGTAGACGAATACGGCTCGCTTTTATTGCGCGTCGGACGCCTTAAAAACTTTCGATACCGCACGTACGCCGCGCGCAACTATATGGTCGGGCTGCTGCACCGCAATCCGCGGCCACGACGGGGGTACAGGAGCTAATACTGTGGACGTTTTCCAAACTTAAAGGATGCGGGTTGATTTCGGTCAACTACACCTCCGGCATTAGAATCCTTACTACCGCTTAGCACCAACACGTACACTGCTCACGATTGTAATTTTAGATTGCAAAAAGGCAGTACAAAAATATTCGATTCCTTTTTCAAATGTTTTCATTCATTAAATAAATTGTTTCAACAAATTTTTATTTTTACAGCGATTTTATATGTTTCAAGTTGAAACTTGGTTGAAATTGATGCCGTTTTACATTGAATAAAACAGAATAAGTAAATAGAGACCTAAACATAAAAATAAAATTTATATAATATAATGAGTAAGTTGTTGTATTATGTTGGACTTAGATGCTGATAATGATAGAAATAAAGACATTGTAAAAGACATAGTTTCAGTCTGCAATTTCATGTATTTTTTCCAATTTTATAATGTAGGGCTCCTTCAATTGAGTTTTGTCTAGAACGGAATTGGTCTTAGATCCATGTCCTCAAGTATTTTATTCCAGTGTCGTTATGAAGTTTATCTTTGGTTATAAAATGTTTTTTCCGGTATAGGATTATTATTAATACATGTTTTCCTTATTATTTTTTCGTCGAGAAAAATGTCAAGGTATTGAATTAATTGATTCTTATTACTCCGCGTAAAGAGTTAGTTATTGATTTTTACCAGGGTTGGGTTCGCATGTCTCATACGGGTAAATATTTTAGCATTTTTTTTAGTAGGGTTTTATGGGAGCTTCCATTTCGTAAGCCATTCTGATGTTTGGTCTAGTAAGTTATTATTTTAAAACCCCTTTCTTGTTTCAGTTACCTTTTATCATATTGTAATGAGATACATACACATCTGCATTATTTAGTATGCGAAAATTGATGGAGCACCCCTCCGAACAAAAGTCAAAACACACAACGAGTTATGCAGAATCAAAACGCTGTAATTATTTTAATTTATCACGCAAGTGATCAGAGACGGCTCACGTACAAAACGCAGTAGACGAGGAAAAGTTTTTATTTCAATTTTTTTTTTCTTTTCTTTCTTTTTTATCTGTCATTCTTCCTCGGAGAGACAACATGCAGTGGTACCGTGTGCTCGTATGGCGATAACACGGTTCACTAGAGTTTATTACGTTGCCGCCAATACCGCCGCCGCAACCGTCCGATAATAATAAAACCGAATGTCTATCAGTATGCCTATAACATACGTATAATGTACACTACGACCGACTTACTGCGTTTACCGTCACGTATGTTTTTTGTAAAAATGCTCGACATAAAGATTATATAGTTTTTATACAGTTTTTCCTCCCTGAGGTTTTCAAACATTTTTTTTATACGACAACTTATTATGCAATAACTATTCCTTACAACAACTACCGCAAAAATCGACGATTAACGGTTCTAAGTTGCCGCTGGCGTAATACAAAAGAACCAGTTTTTTCAACAGTAACAGCAGAGCGATTTGAAAGGGTTAGTTCTCTCATATCGTCCACGTATATGTGTGTGTATGTGTGTGTGTGTGTGTGTGTGGCTGGCGTACGACAGTCGATCTAATTATGTTATCACAATTGTTATAACTCTGTAATGCATAAATAAATAAATATATATATATATATTTATCATTATCATATCATGTGTATACTGATATGAGAATTTCCTCAGTAAATATACAAACGATATGTTGAAAAATGTATGAAATATGTGTGGAGAGCAAAGCTTTTCGTAACTCACCTCCAAACGTGAAAAACCAAAAGAGGAATATTTGTAAATAAACTTGGTCCAAGCCTTTGCCTCTTCGGAAAAAAAGCTCATGATGCGCAACTGATACGAAGTTCTATATAAATTAGCAAACATAACACACTACTAGACAATGAAACGGTTAGGAAATCGGGTCAAACAGTTAAATATTTAGACATTTATTATTTTAAACACATATATGTACGTGCAATATCTATACGCATATACATTAGGTATCATATATTATGCCATGTACGTCAACGACGAGATAGAAAATATAAAAAAATAAATAAACACTTCGAGTAGTCCAATGTATTTTTATTCTCGAGGGAGAAAGCTTGTGTGCGGTCAAGTATAATACGTACGCAGATACTAGACCGCGCACATCGAGTAAACTTGTGTTTTTGAAATGCTAAATATAAAAAACATCTCATGTGCACGCAGCATACGATGTGTGTAACGTGTGTGTACTTTTTGCAGTGCTCTTTTCTCTTTTCGTCGACACGCGGCACTATTGCTACGAGTATTATGCCAAATTCAGTTATTGTGCAATCCTGCCAAAGCCCTTCAAGTCCGGTGTATTTTCCACACTCAGAAGTTATCGGATTCCAGTCAACAGTCAACAGTCCCTTTTAGATGTAAGTGATTTCGGATGCTCTTGAACTGGACGCGTCCAGAACGAATGATAAAATTGTGCATTAAAAGAAACATGTGAGTGCCTACTCAGAACCAGAGACGTATTTGATAAAGGAGAAGAGGAGACGAAAGGGGTAAATTTTTGGCGAGACAAAAAATTATAGCAGTTGCTTATGTATGATGTATTAATGATTATTCTAAATTTTATATTTTTCAGTATTGTTGTGTATTTGAAATACACGTCTAAAAAATTTGTATTTTAAAAAATATTGTTGAACTTTTCCATGAATATCAATTTTTAATATCTTTAATAATCATCACCAGTGCGAAAATATTAAACTACTTCACAAAATATATCCGAAAAACTTGAAATTATATCATTCCCATATGAATGGGTTTACTTTAGGGTACACGAAAAAAGTTTACAAAAGGAGAGTTAAATTGTACCTAAAAGTGTTGAATATATATATATATATTAAGGTGAAATTAAATTTAAAAAACTACATATATATATAAGAATATCCTGCGAATTTTTTCAAATCAGGATGTAGATATGCATTCGTAAAACATCTCGAGTTAAATGTTTAGGTCTTAAAGCACCAGAATGCTACAATATTATTATAAAAATAATTTTGATAAAACAAAAAATTCAACAAATAGTGCTCACATTTTACATTGTCTTTCATATGTCATTTACTCATATTACGATTATGGTACACATTTCCACTTTAATAACCTAAATAGTTAACTTAAATACAGGATGATAAATTTAACGTTAAGACACACTTGCCTGAGTTATATTTTCATTTTTATTCTTAGTATGCGATATGATTCTGAAAACAAATTTTTCGGGTAAATAAACGGATTTTTGATAAATGCATCACGTCGTTTATCAAATTATTTCTTAGAATTACTTTTTCTTGACTTAACAAAACCGTTGGTCTTTTTAGTTATCATATTTTTATTGAATTTACAAATTTCTACCGTCAAATACCTGGGAAATAAAAATAAGATTCGTTGTACCGTGGTATTGGTGTCTCAAAAAGTATTATTAAAAATTATTACGCAATATACGAGTACGCTGATTATAAAAATATAGCCTATGTTTTCTCACGACCTCAACTCTTTGTTTTAACCGGTCGTCATCGCAGTTGTCGTATTATTGTTACTATTTTACCGTATATTTAGTACATATTTTTCAGTATATTATAGAGGATATTTCTCCGGCGCCAAGAGCCCAACGTTTGTGAACATTTGTTTCTGTTTCCCCCCCCCCCCCCCCCCGTACTTCTCTTCAGAGGCCTCATTGGCGTATTGTTAACATTGCACTACGGCCGTTCGTGCACGTCACAAACCGCGAAATCCAACTCCAGAAACATGTGTCCGCATCCTCGTCGGAGTTAAAAACCGCGTTATCGTGATCGTTGTTATTATTTTAATTGTGCGTGCTGCTGCATCGATCCGTAAGTGTATTGGAGGGGGGGGGGAGGGGAAAGGAAAATAAACGAAAAAAAAAAAACAACACGAAAACCGAGTTCACCGTAACTTCCTTCGGTCCCATCGGACCGCTATAATAAACAACTGCACGTGTAATACCGTATGCGCGCCCGTCACGATAAACTCGCGCGATTATAGTCTTCGGCGCCGTTTCCGTTCCCCGTTCCTACGTTTCGTTTTGATTGTAAACTACAAACCGTCGTACCGCAGACCTGCAGCTGCGACACGTCGCACGTGAATTCACAGTAGGTACAGCGGTTGTACACAACATGGAACGACCACGAGAAACGCTATAGGAAACGGGTAGCGCGCACAGGGCTGTTCGTCTTGGTATGCGCACGTAAATCTCGTCTGTACGCGCGAACACGGACGCGACACGATTGTTTTGGTTTTCGATTTTTCCGCCTCACTGACCGTCAACGTGTTGGTACAGAGTTGGATCACTCCGATCGCCGAGGATTTGCGGTCGCGGCGACCGTGGTCGTTTTGACGACGCGGCTGTTTCAAACGTTCATGCATCGTCCGATACATACTCGTGAACACGGTCATATTGTTTACCACGAAGTGCAGTCAACGCATACAGGATACCAGCGCCGGATGAAGGTGTAGACGAGCTCGGCACCTGCCTAGAGCGGCATTTTCGAAATTGACTAGTGCATTTCATTTTTTATTTCTTACGGCATTCGGAATCGGTTCTTGAGTACGTATGTGAAAACAAGTTGACAGATATACGCCCTAATACTTACGTGATACTAAGGATTCTATTGACTTAACTTGTAACTTAGGTACAGCAACAGCCGATAGTTAATTAAATAATAAAAATATTAAACATTATTAAAAATTATTTAATAGTTTACACTCGTCAATTAATGTATTAATAAATAAATAAATAAATACTCAGCCTGGAGTACTATTATATTTGTAGATGACGACCAGTTTCTAATTAAGAATTCATTGTCAGGTATAAACAAAGTAAATAAAATCACGACTAATTTTGACTTTGTATATACCTGACGATGAATTTTTAATTTGTAACCGGTCATGCTTTGCAAATATAATAACACCCCAAGCTAAGTATTCATTTATTTATTGACTTATTGATTTATATTTATATATAATTTATTTATTTACATATTTATACTTTAAAAAATATTTACGATCAATTATATCTCATGACTGATTAGTACGCTTAGCAAACCTTTCCATTGAAAGCGAAATTTGAGAACTAGATATGGTTGAACTTTATAGAGTTTTTTTTCATTGAGCGCAAGAAAAGTAAATTATAAGTTAAATTAAATCTGTTTTATTTTATTTTAGCAATATTATTATTATTATTATTATTTGTTTTATTTTTTTAAGATCATGACAAAAGTTTAACTATTTGTGAGGTTAAAAGTTCAAAATATTTTAAAAGCAATAAATATTTTGATTATATAAATTTCTAAAGTCTAAATATATGTATCTAATGAATTTATAATCATTTATATAAGTCTAAAAATTCAACATTAAAGTATAAAAATGTTCCAATCATTTTTCAAACACCAACACCACTTGTTTTTCTTTAAAATATAAAAAATTATAACTTAAATATTATCGCTAAGTTAAAATAAGAGCTCCGTTTATTATTATTTTTTTTTTTTTTTAGAAACAGAATATTTGATTTCGCCTAGTGCACTTTTTTTCCTTAATCCCTGCAGGATAAAATAATAGTAATTTGATTTCAAATGCAATTAAACGGGATCGTACAACTTTTTCGGGACTTCTAACAATGTCTGTTTTAAAAGCCAAAAGGAAAAAGTCGTTTTTCAATCGATTACGGAGCAGAAAACATTTTTTTTTAAATCCATTAAGAATAAAAACAAATAATCACATCGAATATTTGAACATAGTATTATAAAGTTATGTGCCCAATGGAGTTTAGAAAATACTATAAATGAAGAGCTAACGTTAAATAATGCGCGTTACCGAAAGAAGTATAAGAACTACCTTTTCGTTCACATATCATATGGAATCCATTAGCTTTAGGGATATCAGTTTTTTTTTTTTTTTTTATATATAATGAAATCGCACCCCTAAATTGAAAAAGAAAGCCAGATTACCGAACTCGAGTCGACAGTTATCTCATTCAATGATGCAGACCTCCTTGTAAGGTTTAACGTTATTTCATCCATTATGTTGCAATTTTTTTTATGCTTAAGCCGATAAATGATAAATATGTCGCGACGTTCGACCACGTTTACGAAATATATAATAATGGTGCTGTACAAGATGGGCAAATAATTTCGAACTGTGAGTTTTTACGAACATGGTCGTCGTAGTAGTGTATTTTAGCAATGATTTTATAAATAAACTATTCCAACGCATTAATTTTTTTTATAAAATCTCAAAACCTACATAGATTGACAATATTTAAAACCGTTACGCTATGTTGATAAAAACCATAATTTTATATTAGTTAGTCAAATACTGTATATTTGTAGTAAAAGTGGATTTTTTAAAAATTGCATTGTTTTGGTGTGAAGACAATTTATGGCTGAATGTACATTTGTTTTTGGTTGTATAGGAAATATTTTATTTTATTTGTCTTATTGGTTTTACTGATTATCAATGAATTCATCGGTAATTAAATAAAAATCTATGAATACATAAATTAATAAAATATAAATATATAGCATTAGAATATCAAACAATATAGAAGTAGTTTCTTTTCAACCTAAGATGTTTGAATAAAGGATTAATAATTTATTACTATTATCATTGATTATAAATACTATTAATAGTATTAATAATCAATGCTATTATCTAAAATAGTGAAATATCTTCTGGGAGAGATCTAGTATATAAATATATATATTTATAAAATACGTATTATATTCACGGCGAAGAGCATTAATTATAATGATAGAACACCAAATTAATTGTACAGTTTTTTTGTTATATTTGTATTTCTTTTCTAAAATATTATACGTCACACGAGTCATGAAATTATATGAGTGTACAAGTATCTATATATATATTTATTTTTTTTTATTATATAATTGAATTTATTTTCTTTTATAGACTTTGTCTATAAAATCCCAACCATTAATAATATTTTGATAGTATTCAACATGAAAAGACTATAATTCTCTCTCCATTCATTCCATGATCAAATTTATTAATTAATCTAACTTCTCAATTTTACAAGTTTTTAGTTTTCTGTTTATGTAATTGATTTTATTTAATTTTACCTTATTACTAACGAAGAAAAAAAAACCATAATTGATTCATAATGACCGACCCTGATCAATATATTTTAAGTTTGAACATAAACTTCAGAATCTAGAATACATTTAAAAATAGAAGTATACGGTAAGTCGACTACAGGTTTAAGTGTGCTAATCGAAAATGTTCCCGGAACACTTAGCCAATAACCACTCAGCCTATTGAGTACTTGATTTTTTCGACTCGAAAACTACGACGTACAAAACATGCAACACTGCTGTCATGAGAACCGGAGTTTTTCCAACAGATCGCTCCACTCTCATAACGTCGTTGTTATACGAACGTTCGCCTTAACATGTCCAGGAATCGTGTTCAACATTCAACGGATCCCATTTAACTAAATAATTTAATAATAATAACTCGTGTGCTAAATTAGGATAAATAAATGCAGTGCACTTAAAACTCTATGCCACAGTTACGACATATTTCAATTAGAAATTACAACGTTCTAAAAAACATATGCTAAACATTTAACGAAATATGTACGACGAATTACAATCCAAGAAGATGATCTCGCACCCACTTTTTCGTACCTGCAATACATGCATAGTAAAAATTATTTAATATATTTATACATTTAATGATTGCAAAAAAATATTGCCAAACCAATTTCCATAGAAATATACAATTCTTAGGTAAGTACTAAATCATTTTAATCCAAGTAGTTCATCAAGTATATTAGTCAAACGTCAAGTCAATGAAACTTCGACGATTACTTTTTACATAAAACTTAACATTTTACGTTGTAGACCATTCTGCATTTTCTCTCCTTAGACGGTTTACAGACTGCGCACGCACACGCACACACGTACGCGTACAAATATATTATAAGTCAGTCGATGTCTGTGTTTAAATTATCATGTTGATTATGTGCCGCGTGCTCACGAAAGACGGACTGCAGCAGCGCGTGGTAAACGGCTATAATATATGCTCTACAGATCGAGTCGATAACGAGTAAAGAACCCTACGAGAAGTTCATGGAAGTTAGGTGCGCACTGCACGCTCACTGTGTTCACTCACAGTCAACATCTATCAATATTAGTTTTTTTTATTTTCAAACCTTGCGCAGCACATCCTATGCGCACACGAGTACACATCTGGTGCCACCGGCCTCGAGTATCCGAGTTCATTAGATAAATTTCATCCGCAACGTAACCCGTGTGCAATCAAATAGTATTACGTGTACACCGGCGATGTCGCGGTACACGCGCGCATATGCTACAGCAGTTGAATTTTAATATTAATAACAGTCCGCGGCCGCATCGTATTATGATAGAAGAGCAATTTATCATACTCGCTTTTCCGATGTTCGCTTTCTGGACGACCGATTCCGCAATCAATTACGCCGTGCGCAGATACGCACCGTGTATCAAACCATCGCACGGGGTCGCGTACGGATGTACCACCCCTTCGCGTGCACCGAGTCGGATACCGTGTACGTGTGTGCTACACCGTGGCGCAGGTTAACGTGAATATAATAACTGAAAAATTGGTACTTGGAATGGAAAACAAGTTCTATCGTCGGGCGTTCGCGTATAGGTGGTTATAAACGAGAGAGAGAAAAAAAAAACAACAAAAAAAACCGGGCGATCGTCATAACGGTGGAAACCCAAGTGCTAGGTGTCGCAATAACACATGATATTATTTGGGTAGACCGCAGCACCTTCAGCGAGTTCCGCCGGCAGTGTATCGCGAAAATGTGCAACAACAAAGAAAACGGACCAACGCGTTATTACGCGAAAATGTAAATAACGGTGCGCGGGTCGTAACGCGATCGGGAAAATTTCGAGCGAACAATATTGCGTACGCACCGTTTGCATTACGACTACGCAAGCACGCGCGTACCTGGTAAGCGTTCACACGCCCGAACAGATGTTATCGAGCGAATAGAAAATAAAAAAAAAAAAATAAGAAAATTCGGAAATTTCATAGTACACAATAACCTATTATTATTACTGTATTGTATTACTACGACCGGGTGTGTGTGTTGCGTACGGCTTGGTTGCCGGATCGTCGACACTAACCACACACAACGTGGGATACCTAGCCAGGCCGTCGTCGTGGAGCCACCCACCCCCTGCATATAAAAGTGTGTGCGTATTATATAATAAGTTATATACGTATAATTCTATATACATATATACATGCATGTCGGACCCGGGGCGACAGTCGAAAATAAATTACTCTCGATCTACGAGTTATGATAAGGACGATGTAGCCACTGCCGGAGTGAGCAAAGACCCCTTGATAAATTATAATAACCATAGTCGTCGTTGTCGGATTGTCGATTGGTACACACACACACACACACACATGTACACGTACACAAACATCTGTCCGGGGACAACGGTCGGACGGGTGAGGGGAAGATGAAAAAACCATGCAGGGGTTCCACCTAATGTTTTATCGTCAACAGCCGGTATATGTGAGTTTATACTACGCGCTTGCTGCATTCCTCGAACTCCACCGCCCACCACCCTAATTTGTCCCTACCCTCTGCCACTCATCAATCGAATGTGTACATGTATACCACAGCGCTTTAAAATGTACGTGTGTGTGTGTGTGTGTGTGTGTTTGTGTGTGTGTGTATGAGTATCCATACAGGGGGATTCATTAAACGAGAAGGAGAACGCAGAAGTACATAACTATGCGTTTTTAATCTATTTCCTTACTCATGATATATCGTAGAAAATTATTGTAAGTGTAATAACTACTGTACCACGTATACGTGTGTCGTGCATACGTCATAGGATGCTTTTCACATTTGTAGCCTGATCCACGTCGATATAACCACTCTGTATACGTATGTGTTTACGCATCTTACGGTCGCGCACGAATGGCGCTCGGGATAGTGAACGGGTGTGGAACGTGAATATTTGTCGGATATATACAACGTGCGTCCGATTCTAATCGTTTGATAGGAGAGACCGACGCACGATAACGACGAATACGAAAATTATTAATATATACGCGCGTAAAATTACGTGACGTGATCTTGTATATTGAAAACATTGCGGAAATGAAAAACAAGCCCGAACAATCTGCAACCATCGCTCAAGTAAATTGTTCATTTGCAAGCGTATACAATTATGATGAATAATAGTAAATTAATTAGTTATATAATTTTTATTGTTTGATTTTGCGTGAAATATAACGAAGAACAATGCGAATTGACAAAATATGTAATTTTTATTACGAAATAATTCGTTCATATTTATCCTCATAATCCATTCATCCTGTCCCTTCACTTAACCATTTTCCAAGTCCCTGCAATTACTGGAAATCAATGCAGATGATTACGTTGCTCGTAGATAAATTTAAACATATTGTATAAATATAGGTAACACCGGTAGAAGAGATTATGAAATAATAATCCTAAAATATGGATATGTATACGAAGAAATCAGCAAAATTATAAATATCAAAAAATACTCAATTGATAATGGATTCTCGTAGGCAAATTTCATCAATCGGAAGTTTCAAGTGTGTGTGTGTTTGTGTAATAGATATTTGTACAATAGGATATGAGTATTTAGAATTAATTTCCAAACAGTCGTACACTTTCGATTATCCCACCCCTTTGCAAATTCAATGTCTATGTCGGAAAAACTCCATTGTATTATATAATATTATACCGTACGAGGTACGAGAAACTACTCGTTTAATACTGCAACAAAATTAAAAAAAAAAAAGAAATGATAAATTAAATAATAACCAAAGTAACGTTTATCGTGAAATCACATTTCAAACGTAAACGATGAATTTTATGCTCGCGAACTTTACGACGAATCGGACCAATGCGCTACGACGACTAAACAATATTCCGTCGCTCCCTGCTCTACGTATACGCACACACTATTGTAATGTAATCGAAATGCGCCGGAGAACGCATTAGTATATTATAATATGTAATTCGATACGACTATTTTTTTGCTCTACGCGAACCCTTTCGTGCACCCGATGAACTCGGTTAAATTAATTATAATATACCTGTATACACGCATTACAATAGGTGTCGAATAATATTACCGTATATGCAGATAGTATTTTAATCGCGCATTATATCGTATTACCGAATACGCGACAACGCACTAGTCCATTCTGTTCATCTGTGTTTCGATCGTTCATCACGCCGAAAACGATTGACAATGTTCGTGTACGTTGGCAATAATTTCGCGTTCCAGGGAATCGAAAACGAAATCTGTGCTGAACAACGATTATTATAATAATTAACCATACGCGCGCACACGTTGTTTCGTTCGATTCAGCCATAATTTTATCTCGAAACAGAAAAAAAAAAAACAAAAAGAACAAAAAAAAGACCGATGTTTACGTGTTTATTATATGATAAGCGGAATTTAAACTTGTCAGTTATAATATCACGTCGCGTTGGCTTACACTGACTTTTTTCTTCCTTCTCCCCCTCCTCCTCCCCCGTAGGTGTCAAATACCGTCTAAGCAAATATTTTACCGAAATACGGTCGTATGTGGGTACAATACACGTTACACAACGTCCAATGTGTTGTACTGTGTTCGTACGGCCGTTTTTTGTACTTGTAATCTTGTTTCTATCATTTCTGGAGTTTTTCTTTTTTTCGCGTGAGCGTGAGCGGGGAGAGAGAAGATGTGACACTATCATATTTCTAGTCTTATCGTACACCGTTATACGTTTAATACACAAAGTGCCTCGAGTGCACGGGGTGCATGCACATAGACGAACAATGAAATACGACGAAATCGATAACAATCTCGAAATTGCAGTATGAATCGTTCTCGCTAATATAATTTAACCGACGACAACGGTTTTAATTCGCATGGCAAACTTATAGCGTATTTAATGGCATCGCTGCAGTACGTACAACAAATAACAAACCTATTCCGAGTTAATTATAATATTTATATATAACGTATAATAAGACGACCCGAGCACAAAAAACTGTTTAAGCGATAATTATTCACCACGACTTTATCAACTTCATTTTTCACATTATAATATAATACCGTGTAAAAACGACTATTTTTTTTATTTTTTTTTCATAGTATGCATAATTATCAGAGAAGAAAATGTACGCACAATTGGCTCGGTCACATCATATCATGTAAACGGAGCAAGCCTCATTCTGTACACGTTTTTATTTTAATAATTACACATGCACATGTAGAATACAGAATTACGCATACTTCAGTTGTGTATTGTACACCTCGGTGCTGCAGCAATTGAGATTTATACGAAAAAGTCTTTCGCGTAATGTACGCTCTTTGTAAGTGTCAGTAAAAATAAATTAACCCCACTCCATTATTCAATAAAATTGTTATAATCCGAGAGCGTATGAGTTCCTGTAGAGAAAAAAAAAAAGTGTTAATAATTGATTTATATGCGTTGAATTTTTTATACCCAGTAGACGTTTTTCTCTGCGAGGGCATGATATGAATATATTTCTCTGTACATACTTATACATACGTACGTGTTTCCATCCGAACGATCGTACGATATTATATGTATAGTAAATTAATAATAATGATAAATTGTCCGTCTCGTCCCCCTACTTGACCAACACTACGTTTGCTTCACGGCTAGCTCATCTCTCGTACATATATACATGAGTGACGTTTCGGGTCGATGTTAATTTTTTATTTATCCTGCGCTAGACGAAATGTCGTTTTTTTTATATCATATGAATACGATCGACGGTATCATAATATTTATATATACTATATATATTTATCATCGTGCAATAAGTGTAAACAATGTATCGTTAAATTCCCGAGATTTTAATGAATTCAATAATACAATCCGTTGATTGGATTTACTTTCGTTTACGTATATTGACGCCGTTCGTCAAACGACCGAATTCGTGTTAAGTTACGATACACGGTCGGTGATTTTATTTACATTTCACGCTCGTAGATCATAGTGAACATATCGTTTCACGTTTGAACACATCACGCTCGTCGGATAGTGCAATGTTCTACATCGTCGAAGACCGACCAGCAACGTATAATATACATTGTTGGTGTGTACTAAAAATATATTTTTGCACATGGATTGGTTCCCGCCATATTATTATTTACATTTGCTGCCATGGCGCTTTTGTGCAGCCGATTCGCGTTGCTAAATGCAACGTATATTTGTGCGTAAACAGCGGTCGAAACGGTTTTGAAAACAGTTTTCTTTATTGAAATGATGCATTTGAAATATACCGTCCGACACAATATGTTTACAAAACAATCGCGTTAACCATGGCACCCTTTCGAAAACCGGCTACAAAATGATTTCTGTTTAAACCGGTGGGTTACTGTTGCTGAACGATCGATACACATCGCGGTACAATGTGCACGTCATTATTAATACGTCATCGACAAAGTACGGCCGTGTAACGATTTCGTCGAAACGGAAGCGAAATGTTCTTTGAAAATCGATTGATTGCGTTTGATTTAAGTACATTAATACCGTCCTAGAACCGTTTTGTCCGGCTTATGGTGCGCGCGTACTACTATAATGCAGTCACGGTGCTAATAATCCTCTCAAATAATGAGTTTATTGTTATTGTAAGTCCCGTTACACTACGAATAAAATAACGTGGTGACGACTATGGCGAGTGTGGACACCGTACGAAACCGAAGAAGAAAAAAAATATAATTACCTAGAATGTTTATCGGTCTCTCTGGGATTATTGTTGTTTTATGATAATGCGTACACGAATGTAAACGATTGTGTGGAAGTATTGATCACGGTGACCGTTTTTTTTTTTTTTTTAACTTTTTTTCCCACAGTTTTTTTTTTCTTTCATTATTATTTTCTCTTAACAGCTATCATTAAAATATTACCGATAAAACTAACACGGTTGACGTTCTCGAAAGAAATACCATATCGATATAACAACGCATAATCATTGGACTTGAAACTCGTATCGAACACATGTTGTGTAGCAAAGATGAGCAACTGGCCCGCGTACTTTTTTTTGTCTAGCCCGTGCTACATTTTCAAATCACTTCAATATATTTTAGCGGTTATCAGTATCTTAATTTTCCACGTTGGTCGTAAAACATAGATAGTATATTTTTCTCTAACATCGAACTCCAGCTCAATCATTAGTTGTCTAAATATCATTTATATCCATAGCTAACTTTGCTGTATGTATTAGGCTCTTATTTTATTGCATTGGTTCAGTTGTAAAAATCAATTAATTAAAATAAATGTTAATTGTCGATTTGGATGAACTTTTTTTCGTGTCTTACTTTCTTTGCTATGACCCGCTAGATTTTATAATTCTGAAAATTTACCCTTTAGTTACAGTTTGAGTTGCCCATCCCTTTTATGTAGTGTAATGTGATCGAGTATAAACGATTTACAAAATGCGATCCAGTGTCTGAATTTCGTACAATACAATAACGTTCCATGCTGTTCACGATTTGTATTTAAAACACCTGTCATTCGGAAACAGACTGTATATTAAACTTTCAGCTGGATATAAGTGCATAAGCATATATTATTATACATACGACGTCTTATGAACACGTTTCAAACCGTCAATTTACATACGTGCGATAGCCGTATAATATTGTGAACTATAAGATGACCAACACCTAATTCCAATGATAAAACACTAAGAAAACAAAAAAGTGTTCACGTACTTTTTTTTATACATGCAATTAAGCTATTACGATATTTGTATTAAAAAAAAAAAAAAAATAATAATAATAATCATAATCATAGTTATAGCGTGTTAAGAGCAGAGTGAAAAAACACTATTGAATATAATTATTGTGTGTAGTGAGGAAGATGCACACGCTATGATAACAAAAAATCTTTAAAAAAAAAACAACACTATATTATAATCATTGCATTAAATATTTAAGCACTCGACGTGTAGGTACGCAATGAAAAGTAAAATAATTAATAAGCAGTATTGTTATGCACTATAATATATGTGTGCACTGCTGCAGCTGCTCTAATCTTTGAAATAAATCGTCCAGTGTATTCAGGTTATTGACGATAATAATAGAAATTATAATAGTAATAATAATACCGAACATTTGGTAGGATACGAGCAATCCAATGGTTCGCGCTTAATTTTTCGAACACAGTTCCTACCAAAGTACTTTGTGCGTGTCACAATATTTTGTTTCGAAAACAAGATTTATTTATTTCTCGTCGGCCGCGCCGGGGTAATCCACGTAACGTTATGTAAATCACGTGGCTCCAATACCTGCAGCGGTACGTAAATCATATGCGGGCCCGGAGTTTCAGGTCGGCTGCAACGATCGTTTTTATCCGTTGCATCGTCCCTCCAGTCCTCCTCCCACAACGAAACCGTTCGTTTTTAATCTTCTCCGAGTGATAAACCGATCAAAACGCATTACTCGTACGAAACGTTCAAACATAACATTATTACGCTACACGACGGTTCCATACAACGAGACTATTAGTGCCAGCTATCGACTGTTACATGGCGCATAGTTCAATTGAAATTTATTATATTTTCACTATTAAAACAGCAGTTCCATGCAGGTCCGGCTCAAGGGGTAGGCGACCATTTTTCCGGGACAATTTTTACGTATAAAAAAAAAATATTTGATGTAACACATGAGGGGCGGCAAAAACTAAATGTCGCCTATGTTTGTTGAAACACTCGAGCCGGGCCTGGTAGACAGTGTCAAAGCGAATGACGAAAATGTACCAGATATGACCGTGTCTAAACATCATGTCTGTTTGGTAGAATATGTAAGTACTGTATTCGTGCGCCCGGCTACGTTGTATTCATTCAGCGTTCAAATAATATATCGAACGATGAAAACGCCTACTGCGTGTACAAATATTAGTCACGGATTGTGTAGGCATTTTCAAAACCGATTCGTCAACATTTTTACGTCAATGGACTTTTTCACTTTTTGAGTTTTTCATTTAAATATTTCAAAACAATATCGGGGTATTATAATACGGTTGTGTGTTGAAAACGTAAGCAAAACTTTGAGACGAGAAGAAAAAAAAAACGTAGAAAGAGTACAAAAGTCGAAGTGTACCTACTCGTTGACGGGCTCAAAAATCTTTGTCCGACTACAATGCAATTAGCGTCCATGCGACTGACAATGAAGTATTAGTCTGAAGCGACGTCCAGACCGAGATAATTTGTTGGTAATTTTTATAATAACACGTGAATAACATTAGCTGATACTTTTATCACTGTTATTGAAATTAAATATACACACGCATAGTTGGCATAATTTTAAATTTTTTATCCACCGAAGACGGATAACAAATAACTCGTTAGAAGCATAAATATAGTGTCAACGAATTGATAACATTTTTCTACTCTTGTCAGAAACCTATGTTAAATAACATATACGTTTCTAGCAATGTTGTCTCGGTTTGGACGCCGCTTTATAATAAATTGCAGCCAGGCGTCGAACTATAAACGAAAAAAAGAGGAGGCTGGACGAAAATATTTACTTCAAGCACATAAAATCATAGACATTAAGTGTTTTTTATAGTGAATAAAATGATAATAATACATGCATATTATAAAAGAGTAATAAAAAAATTTAATGAAAAAATTACCTTTTGTTGCATAAATTATATAAT
This sequence comes from Sipha maydis, assembly GCA_034509805.1. NCBI lineage: Eukaryota > Metazoa > Arthropoda > Insecta > Hemiptera > Aphididae > Sipha > Sipha maydis. The sequence continues at coordinate 658,097 of JASXSY010000579.1, forward strand.
AACATTAGCAAGAGTGCAATATATTTCGTAGTTAAAAAAATATCACAGTTTATTAGCAAATTAATTTGACCAATCCTCTGTTTTTATCCTTCTAGGTTAGGACTATTGAAGACTATATAATTACGATTATCAATCACTTCTAAATGTCAATTAGCAATATAATTTAATAGTATTGCTCCTCTTTAATTTAATCAATACATTTAAAATTAAGGTTAGGTCTTTGAAATATTTTGAGTACCTTAGGCCTAAGATGGGAAGCTTTAACCCCTATAGTCCTGCCTTGCATCCACTACCGATTTCAGTGAATATGCCGCAGCTACTAGATGAAATTAAACATATCATGAAATATTTTACTAACTTATCAGTTATGTATTCCAAATTTAACATCGTGATTTTTTTATTTTTCAATACGTTCATTAATTTCGTGTACCATAAAAGATATTTTATTCCCATTACAGTCAACTTCTGTATCGATTTTTAACAGCGATAATTAAATAATTCAATCGTATCCGTACAATTACCTGGCTGTCTGAAATGCGTTCATTTTGTTGGGTTTGATGTAATGTCACATCAGCGTTTTTATAATACATTTCGATATTCAATTATATAATTGCTGTATGGATGACGTTCTATTGTTCATCCACACGTTTCAATCCACTTTAAACGGAACAAAAATATACTGTTTTATTAAATAGTAAATAGTAAATAGTAAATATGAAGGATATTAATAGAATAGTATAGGACCATTTTGTGCGAAATGAATTAGAATAAGCGAATGTACAACGAAATGTGACGTAAAGTCTAAACAGCAACGTTACACGGTACAGTGTATACGCGGTTTCGATAGACATCGATCACAGAGAGGAAAAATAAAGAGGCTATTGTTCCTGTACCGAGTAACATTTTCTTGTGCCGGGGTACTTACGAAGAGTGGACTTGAAAAACACAGCATTGATTTGAATCGTCAACGAAATGCGATATTCGGGTACACTACAGGAGGGTTTAAATATGACGCCATGATTGGAAGAACGACGTTGGTCGCGTGTATTGATTGTTAATTTATAATTATAATATACAGGTTTATTATTTATATAACAACGGTGGCGAACAAATAAGTGTATTAAATTGTATTCGTATACGGTACCTATTCATAATCTTTTACGAGCGTTACTGTATGCTTCGTTTTGGCCGAGAAGAATGTGGACGCAACTAAGAGCTTAGGTTGGCCTCCTCCGACTCCAAATATTTTCGAAGCCTTTCCAAATGAAAATCAATGAGCCTTAACATTTTTGTCATCGATTTGATTCGAATTGATTTTGAAATTAAACGTGTTATTATAATCATTAAATATAATATATATATATATATATATATATATATACGTACGTATGTAATTTTTATTAATAAATGTGAATTTAATTTTAAACCATATCAATTGTGTAAAAGTGTTATGGGAAAAATAATGGAAAACATAGTAAATTAGTATACAGACAGACTGTATTCATATGGAAACGAGTAAAATTATAGTAAGACCAGTAGTAGGGACCAGGCTCGACGGGTTTGATGTTGTCTTGATACCCTTAGGTCCCTAAAATTTAATCCGCATTTGTACCTATAATGTTTCATCTTAAAAACATTGTTAAAAGAAGCGTCGGGCGGGTTTTTTTCCATAAGTCCGAAACATTCTCGACTGCATTACGCGTGACTAAAATTTCTCCCGACGAAGTTACCTTATAATATTATGTGATGCTTAAGACTAAACTTATACTTGTATATACAATGATATACACACACACATTCGATGTACGGATGTTGTTTTGCATAAACGTTGGAAAAACTAAACTCAATCTCGTACGTCAAATAATACTTCCCGCTGTATACCTGGATGGATATAAAAATGTATATTGTTACGTAACAATATTGTCGCCTTTAAAACCCATCGGTTAGAGGTCGCGTTCATTCAAACTATATGTGTACGAATGTCGCACTAGACAATAATGATCGTATGCGCGACCTTACAAACTCTTACACGTACTGGGTGCACCTGCACCGGGAATATCCGTCACACCTATGACGAGATGAAGCGTGACTACTGGTAGATTTTTCGCACTTTTCGAGATGTCAAAAGAACCGAATAGCTGTCGTCGCACAACGTCCAGGCCCAAGCGTGGTAAACCTTTTTCGGATGGCTTACTATGTTTGACCACGCGCGTGTTAATTTTATTGATTTTTTACGACAACCGAGAAAAAAGGAACGGATAGAGTGGATAAGTGTGATCCAGTAAACGGAAAAAGAATTTTCGTCAAAGTCGCCAGGTGCGTTGCTTCATGGGCGTGACGACACAACATCGATCTCGCGCGACGCGCGCATTAGACTGTAATAATATTTCGGTGCGTTATTGATACGCACAGCCAACACGTCGGTATATAGGCCGCGAGTGCGCGGAAGATCTCAACGCGATTACGCGCAAACAACGGTGCATCGCACCCGGGGTAGGTAGATTGGAGATGTTGCACCAGCAACGTTGTACAGTGCCCAGACTTACTTGGGTAGTATTCGGAACATTTTTTGAGTATTTCTATTACTTTTTATACGTTAAATCGTATTTTTTTAAAAAAAAAATGATTTGATTACTTTTCCGTCGTATCTAAATGTATTAGATATTATCAGATGTTTACTGTTGCTGTAAATCATAAACAATCACAGTTATACGATATACAAATACAATAGAATAACATATATTAAGGCTGCAATTTCAAATATTTCCCATAACATCATTCACTTTTAAATTATGAAAAAACTAGAAGTATTTTAAAAGTATTCGGAATACTTTTACAGTATTCTAAATAGTTTCTGGCCGGGACCACGGCCAAGGGAACGGGCTTGGAAAAGTCCGCCCCTTGTCGTGGTACCCGGGGAGCGGCGGTTCACGCTACAGAGCGGGTCCGCGGGTTGCGGATAGCGGTATTTAAACATTCCCCTGTGGTGGGGGAAACGAGAGAAATATACTGAATACTCTCGCCCGGGCAATGAACCTGCGCCGCATAGTCGAATGGAGGTGACGGCTTCCACCCTCGAAGTTCGATGGCGTAAAAAGCTGCTTGTGTTCCGAGCCGCGGGACTGGGCGGCGATCATAATTTACTCCGAAATCGCCGTCGGAGCCAACGACGGCGGTGGCTGGTGGGCCCGAGGTGTGACCGTCCCTCGGGTTCGGACTTTCATTCATATGAGAGCCGGGCGGCTTGTCGCGTCTCACGTCAGTCTTGGCAACCTCCCGATCCCGTGGCCAAATGCGGTAAGGTTGGGACCTGAGCGGTGATGGCGGCGAGTCGGATCCTGTATTAATACGGAAGGCGAGGGGCTAACCTCTCCTTGCCGAGGCAAGTCCTACCATTGACGTTTAGCACAAATGGCACGCTGCTGGGTGAAACAGGCCCAGAGCGGCACGATTTTCTGGCCGGGGTCACGGCCAAGGGGCTGGTCTTGTAAAAGTCGGCCTCTTGCCGTTACACCCGGAGAGCGGCGGTTCACGCTACAGAGCGGGTCCGCGGGTTGCGGACAGCGGTATTTAAACATTCCCCTGTGGTGGGGGAAACGAGAGGAATATATTGAATACTCTCGCCCGGGCAATGAACCTGCGCTGCATAGTCGAATGGAGGTGGCGGCTTCCACCCTCGAAATTCGATGGCGTAAAAAGCTGCTTGTGTTCCGAGCCGCGGGACTGGGCGGCGACCATAATTTACTCCGAAATCGCTGTCGGAGCCAACGACGGCGGTGGCTGGTGGGCCCGAGGTGTGACCGTCCCTCGGGTTCGGACTTTCATTCATATGAGAGCCGGGCGGCTTGTCGCGTCTCACGTCAGTCTTGGCAACCTCCCGATCCCGTGGCCAAATGCGGTAAGGTTGGGACCTGAGCGGTGATGGCGGCGAGTCGGATCCTGTATTAATACGGAAGGCGAGGGGCTAACCTCTCCTTGCCGAGGCAAGTCCTACCATTGACGCTTAATACAAATGGTACGTTGGGGGGCGCACGAAGCCCAGAGCGGCACGTGTTCTACGTGTCGCCCTGCTGCGCCCGAGTCGACTTGGTCGGCTTGAGGTTGGACTCGACGGGGCCTATGGTTTTCGCCGAAAGTGTTAGGGTGCAAGGAATCTGCCGACCGAATCAGCGCTCGGTCGCCTTTGACCATATCGGGCTGACAATAGCCTGGTCGTGTCGGGGCGGCAACACACGGGCGGAGTGCTCTCTTCCCTCGGGAACGATGAAGCCTCTTCTGGCAATAAAACACGCGAGTATTCTAAATAGTGTATTGGGAATACTATTCCTCGTAAGTATTCGAGTATTCATTCTAAATACTTTTAAAAGGTATTTTGCCTAAGTTTGACGGTGCTCGGCCGGAAATGTCGAACCGGCGTTTCGTGCACGCGTTTACGTTTATCGACCGAAAAGCGTCATCATCAGTGGCGGCTCCTGAGGTTCGCATAAGGTGGCGCACGATTAATTATTTGTAAGACGTAAACGGTTGAAAGATTATTAATAAATTTTTTTTTTTTAGGTACGTTTAATTTTTCCAAATTCACGATGAAATAAAAATAAATTGGACAAAAATAACTTATTGTTTACGAAACACAACTTTTATTTTCACGATCGACGTGACACGCGGAGCGATATAAAAATTAGCGCGGGGCACGCATTGACGGGTAGTTTTTCCTCGGCCGCCCGGAGCACAACGGATGTGTGTGATCGATCAAATCGCCGTAAGACACGTATTCGTCAACACGAAAAGCTGCAAAAAGTATTCATTTATTTCATCTTGTCGTTTTGTAACAAAAGCCGTTGTTTAATTACAGACTACGTGCGCAAAACAACCGATCGTAATTCACTGCAGGAATCCAATAAAGATGCGTACGTGTTTGAATTTTTTTTTTTATTCTTCGGACGGTTCACGTGCTCCGGTACGCAGTTCCGTCGGCGTTTTTTCCACCTGCGGCCGTGTGAATTGTACGTACGTCGTGCGCCAGTTTTAACGCGCGCGGTCTCGTTCGCGCCGGACGTTTGTTATACGTTAGCGGTTGCGGAAGTTTCGCGGACGGGAACGCGACCGCGTCCGTCCGTGTAGTCGCAAAACTTCCGACTTCGCGGACTCGTCAACCGAACTCGCACGAAACGCAACCGGTTGCCCCGGCGCGGTTTTCGAGTCTCGCGGCCGTACCCGTTGCTGTGCCGTGACGGACCGATTTGTCGCCGCCGGACGTCGTCGTTTCCGGGATCTGCGCGCGAGACATTGGACGAGACCGTTGCCGGGGTGCCCGACGTCCGACCGAACCACGTGTTTTCGGTTCTCCGCCCTTGGAGCCGTGTCGGCAACCGTGAAGCGACGTGTGCGCGGGGCCAGAACAGATTAATAAAAACCGCGGTGGATTAGGCGCTGCGAGTGCGTTATAATCTCCTCCCGGAGACGGTTCCAACGTGATTAGATCGCGTTCGATTAATTAACGCGTTCGTTCCGGATCGGTTTCAAGTACTCCGGACCAATTTCACGAACGAAACGGTGTACTCTTTTTCCCTCGAGACCAGCGTCTCGTTGTTGCCGTGCGTCCGCTTGGTGCGACAGAAAAAAAAAAAAAAACCGATGTGCGAAAAACGTGTGCACGAGTCGTCGGCGAACAAAAAGTCTGCACAACTGTTCACCGTACGATACGAAATTTATCATCTTTTTCCGAAATGAAAATAAGATGAAGACTCTCGTAGTTCAGTTTTTGTAGGACATGCGGACGGCGTGTTCGTGCAGGTACGTGTATACGATGCGCTTTGCCGTAGGGGCTGTGCGATATTGGCCGTCTAATACATAATATGAAATTATTTTCGATAAAATCGTTGCAATAAAGATAAAAATAATAATTCGATTTACGTTTCATGAAATAATAGGCCGTGTATAACTTTTCACTACAATTGCTAGAAGCTATTATTGTTATTATACTCCTTTCGGTGAAACAGATTTTAAACCTAAAATACATTCTACGATTAGAAATATTCAACGAAACCCACAGCACAAAACCGATTCTGAAGTGTTACTTAGCGCTTTGAACTTTAAAGACTTGGCCATTGGTATTCAATGTAATCCATACTTTCCAGAAGGACTAAACTCGTAACCGAACAGAATAAACCTTAATAATAAGCTTCATGGTATTATTAAGGTTCTATAGAACTCTGAGTTATTTTACAAACTGTTAAGTGCATACTTCAAATTATATCAATGATTTTTTTTTTTTATAAAAATACTTTTATCGAAACATTTAGAATCTGATGTAGTGTTTGCACTATGAGTACATTTTTTTTTAATGAAAATAAATGGAACGTAATGGCTTCATCAGGAAAGCGCATAGCTGTGAAACCTGGTTGACTGGGTTTTATTACAAATAGTCCCAAGACTAGTATTGTTTAAAGCACCTAGTACGATTTTTGAGGCCAATCAGATGATGAGAGGGTTTTGATGTGATTTTATTTTTAAATTAAATCTATTGTGGTTGTTGAGACGGTTTCGTTGATATTGGGATATATAGGTCTCGGTATATTGCTATATTAGGGTCAAACCCTAGTGATTTGAGAATTATTCGAAAGGAGATAAGACTTAATAGTCTAATTTCTAAAGACTATTGTTCGAATTTTCGAAAGTTTGGCTGAACCACAAATTATGATACTATGAGTCCGGATAAATTCTAATAATATTTTATAATGGAGCAGGTTGATGGGAACTGGTAGTTTAGAATGCAAAAGTGACCTCTAGTTATGGACGCAGGAGCTTTTTCTCTCAATTTTGTGATGAGCTGATCAGGTTAGGCTATATCAATAAATAATACTAAAAGATAGGAAATACAATAAAGCTCGAACCATTTTAACTGAAATAGAATTCCACATCGTGCAATATTAATTGTGACATAACAAAGATTGATTATGGCTCGGAAGGGGTTCCGTTTTCTAATAAAGACGAGTGTTTGTGGTAAGCAATTTTTATTAATTTAGACTGGTATAGTTATACAAAGTAGTATAACTTATAATGACGTGTAACTAAATTACATACATAGACTTTTGTAAAATTTAACCCATTTTAGTTTTACGGGCACAGTTTGGAAATTCCATGTAATTTTAATGGAATTAAATATTTTTTTAGACGGTTTCGCTTCTTTTCGCTATTTTAAAATCGCTTAGGTCTAATTGTAACATAAATTTCATTCCAAATTGCCCGTGTATGTATATATACTGTATATATACCGTGTACCATAATATATATAGTATTTTAAACGTAAAAAAATTAAGTGACTTGTGATTTTAATTATTTTTTTTTTCATAATGAAAATTCATTTATTTATATAATTACACGGGAATTACCTAGATTTGGGATTATAATTGTGTGGTTCACAGTTTTTAAATACCTCCAAGCAACGATAATTCGATACGGTTGCACTGTTGAAAATCGGCAAATAAATTTCTTATTCACTTATTAATGCAATAATATATTGATTGGGCAAAAGCCTCGTAGATTACAAATACGTCGCACGTACGTGTACGGAATATATAGTTCCGATACAAATACGACGCTTTGAACTCCGAAGAATATTCCGCACAAAACGTACCCCCACGCGAGTACCTCCGTTTTACCAATTACGAAAACGTTAAATTAAAATATAATTGAAACGGAGCGCGCCTACATACCTATATATTTATCATCTCGCGTATATTATAATACGCACGCCTCAGTGGAATATTAATGTCGTTAAAACTTGTTCGATGCTCGTAAATTATTAAATTATAATAATAATAATATCGTGTACGTATCAATACGCGCACGTTCTTCGATGATAAGCTGCGTATATCGATACTGCGTGCACTGAAATGTGTTATTAATAATAAATTTATATTAACGCGTTTACTACAATACTGAGTTGGAGGAAAATGTTATTTGAAATACGGACAGATAAAAAAAAAAAAAACGTATTAATTAAAATAATCATGAAAATGGAGTTGTGCAACCCAATCAATGTAATAAGCGCCCCTACAAAGATTTCAGCCTTTATATAGTCTCCCCTCTTGTACATACCCCAACTTGTGTACGTTTGTATACAGTATGCGGAAATGTACACGTGGAGAAATATCGTTGGCTTTGCGAATAGTTGCGATGAGTTCATACGTCATCACGTAGAATCGTTTCGAGAACAAGGATATGTTCGAAAAAGACGTGTCGGTCCCAAAGCCACTGATTATTCGTAATATTTTTACTTTAGTTCTCGCGTCAAGAATCGTTCGACAATATAAGCCTGACACCGAACGTATCACGTAGGTGTGCGCAGAGGGTGTACATTTTTAAAACCGAAACGTCATCTTCTGTACACCAAATCGCATTTATTTCGATTTTCTCGCTCTCTATTCCAAACGGAACATTATAATGGCTAATCATTAGTTCACATTATCATCGTTTATCGCAACGCTTCAATATTTTCGTTTATGTTTGCAAGTTTTATGTTGAACTATTATGTAATACATTCATTCCGTTTACACATACTATCGATTGTTTAAAAAAAAGTCCGTTAACGTTATTAAAAAATAATTGGATGACTTTGAAAAAATATTATAATTCGGAAATCGTTGTTGTTAAACTAATTATTTTAAACATTTTACCGTAAGATAAATAACCGAAATATATATTGTTATATTCACTGCTGTATTAGGAACGACGGCAGGAGATAATATATTTGGCTGTGCTTAAACGTTGAACGAGTAAACTTTACACGTTTAATAATTATGATAATATGCACACACATATAGGAATTATTTAAAATACCGGCGGTTCGGGATAACGTCAATCTTACCCCTCTTTATCGCGTATAATAATATAACGATTGCGTTTTTTACTATAATATATTCACCGCAGCCCGATAAATGTATTGGAAAATACGTTTTTAATTGTTTTATGTAAATCGTTTTGGAACCGTTCGCGCGTCGCTTCGTTGTGCGCGGTCCATTTAATCCTGTAAAGTTGGTCGCGTTTTTAATTTACGATTTACCGATAGGGAAGACGGTGGCGATGATGAAAAATAAAAAAACCGAGAAGAAAAAAAATAAAACGTACGCCTGGCGAAGAAGGACGAACGTTGTTTACAAAGTTTCTCTCTCCTCTCTTTCTCTGTCTCTCTCTCTCCCTCTCTCCATCTCTCTCTCCTACTCTTTCTCTCTCTCTCTCTATCTCTCTCTTTCTCTCTCTTTCTCTCTCTCTCTCTATCTCTCTTTCTCTCTTTTCTCACGCACGACGACGATGACAAATTCGCCTACGGTTTGACAGACACAAGCCGATTAACAAACAATTGAAACGTTCTCGGAGCACGTACTCAGCGGTCGTTCGTTATTTTTTTTTTATACGCTGGATTCGTTTTAGGCCTTTTTTTTTGCCCGATTTTTCTTCTTTTTTTACTCTTCACAAACGTGTGTCAGTGTGGGTTTGAAACAGAAGATAATAAATTATCGCAAAACAGCGCAAAGACTCATCCCGGTGGTCAATAGACGATCGCGAGTTCTCTTGCATTTCCACGAGACTCTATTACAATAATACGAGCACTGACCGGCCGTACACCACGTATTGTTGTAGTAATATATTATTTTTGTTACTGCGTGAACGTGTATGACCAATAACATGTACCACCGTGTGAACCCACAACGTAAAGGAGCGTACATCGCCTCCACCTATAAACCTATAATTAATAATATGTCGACGAGAAGTTTGATCCTTGATTTTACATACAAGAACATTAAATAAATATGAAATAACCTGCAGTGTTATACGCCCTCGGAACACGCGTGCAAGAACAACAATCGTTCAATAGATGGTAATCATCTATGTTCCCGAAACAGAATTCTAGGTCCTCATGACTTCGTCAAGGGGACTTATCCGATCGTGTTTATCGCACACTGTCATATGGTTGCAGATTACCGCTAGACTTGCGTTCGGTTTGTGGAAGTCGTAAGCTCAAAGAAAAATTGTCGAGATGTAGAAGTTTAGAATCTCTTCGGATCGAACCTTGAAAAATCATTATTGCATCGAAGAGAATAAACGTTGTGATCCTGTGCACATACGAATACAGACAACCATTACCCAATAATAACGTATGACTACTGTTATCATTTCAAGTGTTGTCGCAACGCGTGTATAAAATGCGTATTAACCGATTCGACGGATTCGGCAGCAAGTCGAGAAACGAGAAAAGCGGTTTCGCTACATGACGGGTACACATTACCCACCATCACAATTTTTATGAGATGGACGCAGAGATAACTGAGTGCGTTGCGCTAACATCTTCTTGATTTAAACGCATTTAACTCGACTCTTCGTCGTGCCGCCGGTCCTGCGTCACACACGCAATATAGTAGTACTGGTGCAGGTATACGTCAACATTCTCATCTCACCGATCGTTATTTTGTTGTTCGCGATGTGATGAGACTATACGAGCGCGCACCGCACGTATCTTAATCGCCATTTATTGCGAAACCGGTCGCCATCAAATTGCTGACAACGTCAATTATCAACGACATTCGCACAATAATCGTTTTCGGCAAACGATTTATCGTCATTATCGATCGATTGCATATTATTCAATTATTGTTGAAACACGATCGATCCGACACGGAGAACACGTTGCAGAAAAGACCGGAAGACGAACAGTGGGTAGCTCAATCGTCGACCGTAAAAATATTTTTGTAAAATCTACGACGGCACTGCGCGCTGCTCCTATGGTCGTTGTTATTGGCCAAAACGCTATACCTAAATTTTTACTGTACACGTTGTACGAATAGTTCAAACTTATCTCCACCAGGCTAAATCGGTTTGAAAACGAACACATCGAATAGAGTAAAACAGCCATTCGAAGATTAAACAAGTAATAAAATAATGATGCAATTTAAAATAAACGTGACGTACGTCGTTTTTATGTATTTTTATCGCATACGTACACACATTGTAATATTATTATAATAAATGTTTCCTTTGAACTCTCGCGGACGAAAACGTACACAGCGTCGTTATCGAACGAATTGTATTATACTATCGAGAGGGCGAACGTTCGACTCGACGTGTTATTATTATTATTATTATAACGTTTGTATGATAATCTATTAGAAAAAGATTGGCGATTTTTCGCTAATAGGTATTTAAACGCTACAACATCAAGACCTCGGTGTTAATTATTGACGGCGACGGAATAAGTTTTCATTTTACGTGCGAGAGGCGCGTCTCGACGTTTATAAAATTAATTATTAAATCCTATGCGAAAATCCTATACACCGCTTCGGTGGACTGGAACCGTCGCATGTATTATTCGCCGCCGACCGACCGCGTGCGCGGCAAAATGTAAAATTAATTTTCTACATGCATGGTCTCGAAAATGTCATTTTCCCGAGAGGAAATCGTGAAAACCCTTAATACGCGCAGTCATAATCATAAAAAAAATTAAAATTAAAATTAAAAATATATTAATAATTAATATATTTTTAATTTTAATTTTTTCATAATTATTATAATAGTAACAGCAGTAATAATAATAGTGTATCGAACAGGGACGTTCGATTTAGAATCCCGTGGATAATATTAAACGGCACATACAAACGCGGGCGGGTTAATCATGATGATTATAATGGCCATAAGCACACATATCGCGTGTACACAGGTACACACATGCTATCGCATCTGTGCACTTGTACAGATAGTTGAGTAACCGACGGACCTCACTGAACGTTTCGCGAACACACACAATACATCATCCGTTTACATTACCAATGGTTTTAGAGTATACAGATACGGCATACTATTGTTCCTATCGGTACCGCCTACGTGAACGCGACCACTAGACGTCAGTGTAGTCGTTTGCATTCAACTTGATCAAAACCGGGTTTCGACGATAGAAACAACAACTATATGTAAATATTCTTCGGTTGAAAGCCTGCAGTTTATAAACTAGTCGAATGTCAAACGGTTACAGCGACGTTTAGTGGTCGCGTCCTCGTGGGAGCTATCAATTTATACAATACGATGACGTATCTGTTCACTCTAAAATCAATGACATTAAATATATACGTGGTACATGGGCGTTGGTAAAGATTATTTTCAGGAGGTTGATATATTTAGATTATTGTTATTTATATAAATACTTAATTATTTACAAGCCAAAATTTTGGCAATAGGGAGGGAGTGTTAAAACCCCAAAACCTCTCTTACCTGTAGTCCTGATATAGTATACATATAAATAATATAATACATACGTGTGTGTGTTTCATCGAATTCGATTAATAAACAACTGTAAAGACCTAAAACTTGAGATTGTTTAAAACACAGGAAAAATTTCTGCCTATTTCATGAAATCGATTATTCTCGTATTTGACAACAACGTTATTGAATTCTTAAAACTGGCAATTTCAAAAATTCGGATCATTATACGTGTATAGAACACCAATGGCGTGTCATGTATGTGTGCAGGGCCGGCGAGAGGATGGGGCCTGTACCTTCAAGAGGGCTCATCGTCTCAGCCTCTCATACAAAACTATTTTATAATCTCATTCGCCATAGGAACGATTTTTAATAAAATTACGTTTTGTGCGTACTGCCACAACGTCGAAATGAAAACGATGATCAAGCGGCTGTGTAACACCAAGTACAGTGGTAAAAAGCGTTAAAACGTCAAAGCGCTGACGGAATTGGGACCGAAATAATTTCTAACGAATCGATCGTGGTCAAAGGTCTGTTACGAGCGGTTTGATGATATTATTGTAATCACAATGACGACAGTAACAATAGTGGATATTAGAAAATTGTCGAACGAACGCAACACGCGCACATTGCACACATGGTGCCCTAAAGGGCCTGATGAAATTCGTAATTATTTTTACTTCACGTTACATTTTAGTTGTAAACGTTTGAAGCGCGTGATGTAATCCACGGTTATGAAGACGAATACCTCATGAGCAGAGGCGTAATTAAAGGATTTTTGAGAAGCCATGGCCTCTAAATTGTTGTCGATAGATTGATCTGCAACACAACATAGTGGTACAATATACAACATACACGCAGCATAAACTATAGAGATAAATGCTAATTATTCAGGTAGGTACATACCTACATACGTTCGTTCATATCGCTTATACGAACTCGAACAGCGAGTACAATGGTTCTGTAACCTTCCTTCCCCTCCAACGCTGGCCCTGGTGGTGGGAATCTCAAATTTTGTGTCTCATAGGTATCAGAAAGCTCGCCACGTCACTGCTCATGAGAATCGATTTCAATGTACACCACAGGTATTACGTGATTTGTGCCCGTATTCAGTACACTCTGAATCGATTCCACGATATTCGTTTGTGCAGTAATTGTTTTTGTGACTCCAACAAGATTTTTTACACGTTTAAAAGTTTCGTACGGTTTTTTATTGTCTTATATTACGCAACATACATCGTTGTACACCATAGACTTATCCACTGCGGTCTCTCCGTAACATATATATTTAGACAAAAACCAATTGAGATTCAATTCTTCGCAGCAAACTGTACATAATTATTTGTGCATGTGGGTGCGTGTATGTGTGTGAGTGTGTGTGTGTTTGTATTACCTACTAACCCGTTGTTAGCTATGATAATGGTGGGGATGCGGTTTTCATGTTTTTCAAATTTTTTTTATAACTATTGTGCAATATCGAATATCCACTGGCTCGTCACACCGGATGAAAAAACACCTGGTACTTTTTACGGACCATAATAATGTATTTATACTCAAACCCTGTTTATACTGGACTAAGACAAAACGATACGGATAAACGGAAGAATATAGTAAATGAGAGAGACTTGGCAAATGACTGCGAATTTAAATTGTACAAAATTATCCGGTTAACAACGCATAATAAACGCGAACGGAAAATTCATTGATATAATACGAAAGATCAACGAACTTCTCCTATGCATATAAATAGATATAGCATATAATACGTGCGTTCACGTAATAGCTGGTAATAAACGTATTTACGATCGTTTTACATTACACTGTTTTACTTTCCGTCAAAACAAAAATATGCTATTCGACAAATCTATATTTTAGCACACGCATACATACACACATACATACACACATACACACACACACACACACACACACACACACACACACACACACACACACACACACACACACACACACACACACACACACACACACACAACCTTATGTGATAAGCGTATGTGTGTGTATGTGTGTGTGTGGGTGTATATACATAATAGAGTGCTCCATGAAGATAGACGCATTGAGATATCTCCTGAGACAATGAAAATAATTCATGAACATATAAATGTGTAGCTCTTAACCCTGAGAGACATTTAAAAATTAAAATTTAATTACCATCAGCATCTTGAGAGATATTGCCGTACATATGAATCAACTATTATTCGACTACATTTCAAACATAGATATTTGAATAATTTTCGTTTATTTTATTTTAGTAAACATATGGTTGGTAAATAAAAACATTCACATATTATAAACCCCTCGATCCGCGTGTTTACAGCTACCTGCAACCTAACCTTTTTGTTCGTCAAAAACAATAAAAAAAATTTTAAAAATTTGATTTCATCAAATGAAAAAACTTTTTGTAATTCTGTAAAAAAAATCGTTAACATTTGCCACCCTCTGAATGTCTCCACTCTAGGCCCAGGTCTATAGGGCATATGCTTACATACGTCTCTGCATTTGCTGAGATACATACTAATTTTTTTACTTTCTTTGCAAGGTAATTTTTCACACGAAATCGTTCGATCTTCGGTTAATATTATATTTAAGTTAACTTTTTACTTTAATGCCATTCATACATACAATTTTTTCCAAAAACCAGTGTTACTATGTTAGCATAATAATATTTTTCATGTTTTCACTTTTTAATTGAAATGTCCATTTTTATTTCACGGCGTACCTACTATTTTTTTTTTTTTTTTGAAACTTTAAGCATCGTAAATCTAACTTGCATTAGTAAATTGTTTGTTTGTAAATCATAGAAAATTGCACTGACATTTGTAAATATCTTAATTGTCTATAAAAAATAAACTTTGATTTTCGATGTTTACATATAGTTATGCTTAAAATTAATATTGTGCTTTGAAATGGGATACTTTAAAAAAAAATAGATATACATGATATAATTTAAAACAAAAAAGAAAACAACGTAAAATGCAATAACGATAAAAATAGTGCACATATAATTTATTTGCACAAATATTGCACGTAGTTATGACTTAAAAGTATATGGAAAGAATTTTTTAAAACATACGTTTATGCTTTGACCGAGATAATGAACGTTTAATGCCATTGATAATCATTTTTAACGAGAATGAACTGCAATATCCCACAGCGGGTAATTTGAAATAGAGAAAATCAACGATCTAGGGAGTGAAAATAAATTATTAGAATACGGAGTAAATTGTAGATTTTTTACCGACTTGTGATAAAAAAAAAAAGAATTAAAAAATTGTTATATGCACAAACATAATTGGCTCGTGGGAAAATATTATAACATATAATGACCATATATAATGAGGAATCGAATTTGTTTATCGAATAATTTCCGGTTTTATACGTACATTTAGTAGAT
The DNA here is from genome assembly GCA_034509805.1 of Sipha maydis. Lineage (NCBI taxonomy): Eukaryota > Metazoa > Arthropoda > Insecta > Hemiptera > Aphididae > Sipha > Sipha maydis. The sequence continues at coordinate 673,761 of JASXSY010000579.1, forward strand.
AGAAAATATATACATACAATAATTCAATTTGTTTTTTCAATTATTCTAAATTAATATAATACATGCTTGACCACATTTTACCGACAAATAGATTCAAAACATGTTTATAGTTATCATCCGTGAATTTTTAGAAAATTATATTATATATATATTATACTGTCCATGTTCTCATTTTAAAAGAAATTATATTATTTTTTTTTCACTTCATTATAAAATATATAGACACAAAAAAAAAAAAACAAGAATTCAAACAATTTTTTCTCCTTTATACTAGAAAAAATAAAACGCAATAGGATTCATATGAAACGAGTATATTATAAACAGATATCATCAATATCGTTAAATATTATGTTATGAAATATATTACAAATTTTCATATTTTTTAAATTAAAATATATTATTGTAACGTTGAACATGCGAAAACATTTTTTATTTTTTAAAAAACACAAAAAAACGTGCGCGCGCACAGACACACGCACACGCTCACGAATTACTTTGCAGAATACACATTCGTTCTAATTCGATATACATTACATATTATTACAGTATAGTTTTCGTTCGTCGGGTAAAGTAAATTAATATTTTACAGTGCCTTCAGTAACAATATCGTATAGCACAATGTTCCATTCCGAAACACCATTGCAATACACATGAATATGGCATTATTTTTGCCCACACGTCTAAATCATATTATGATAAAAAGTCAAACACAAAATTATTATTAAACTCGAATTACATAAAAACAATTCACAAGAGTATAAATGCACGTTATATTTGTAAATTATGTGAATTGATTGAATAAATTGACAGAACTTGTCTGAGAGATAATTTAGGTAATATTTTGGATAAGATTAATTACTATTTTGAAGCATTTTAGGACGATAAAAATGTACAGTTTTCGTGTATTCCAAAGATATTTATTCTTATTCATTTACACTATATTTATTTAATCAACAACAACAACAATAATAACAATTACAACAATTTTCGGTATGATACAATTTGTGTTGATACCTAATCTCTATAAGCGATGCTTGTGGTGAGATTAGGGAGTCTATAATTAATTAATAGTTTTTCTTATTTCTATTTTACATTAATATCTATTTCTATAAAATAATATAAATATTATTCATATTCATTTGCATATACTTTAATTGGTAATTATTTAACAAATATATGATTATAAGAAGCACAAAAAAATTAACAACAATTAACGAAAACATTTAAACGCTTGAAAATTCCTTTTTGTTGTACATCTAAAGTATGAGAAGGAACCATTACGTTAAAATCCAAGCTCATACGCTTGGTCGATTTGCAATACAGCGATCAGTGACTATTAAAAATTTTACAAATATTTATTTATTAATATACATATGTGTATTATGTAATAAATAGCGCGTATGTGTATGCCTTTAATGCCCATGGTGAGCCTTAAAAACATAAATATTACTGTGATTTCAGTTTGTTCCAACGTAGATTTATACGATTTTTGATCAAAACATAATCACACGTGTGGGCAGGCCCTATTTTTATGTGCACCACGACACACAATGTGCACTACGAATGTACAAGTGTGCGCTACGAATTGAACGTGTGTGCACTACGGTGACTGGTGAACCGTCATAGTTTACCAATAAAGTTTCGTTTTAACTAGTTAAGTTAAGGTTTTTAAGTTAAGATAAGTATTTTGTTGTTTTATTGAAATGCATTGCGTTACATTATTATACATATGTAATACATTCCTTTTTCTAAGAAGGTAGCGAAAATAAAATTAAGTGTGCAGTCCGAAATTTTACAAATAATAGGGCCTGCGTGTGGGTCAAAACTGAAATGGAATATTTCATGTACAGATGCGTATGGGGTAATGTTCACAGTTCGTGGTGCGTATTGCAGAATGACCAAAAACAGTTCATGTCTGTACCGTAAAACTATAGCGACCGTATGCTCGATCGACATCAGTACTTATGTGAATGGCTGAGTATGATGCAGGCTACCCCCTTCGAAATCAAAGCATGAAGAGTTGTTAAGAAATAGCACCGATTGTACTTTACCGCCGAGAACTCGGTTCAGATCAAACTGTCAGTGCAAAACATATTGTTCATAATTCTACTCCTTGGACGGTATTATAATACAAAACCAATATCCATTTCGGATTCTTATGTAGGAAAGCAACGTTCACCTACGACGGTCATCGTCGGCTGTATGTGTATATATAACATAATGTACACAAGTTGCAGTCATCGTGTCCGTGTAGAGTGCACACCGGAAAAACGACGCACTTTTCGAAATATTATTCATTGTTATCGTACGGAACGCGACACGTCTTCATTACGCGGCGGGTTCGTAAGGTAAAGAAAAAAAAAAGAAAAGAAATCGGCACGTATGATAAAAACGAATTCGCGAGTTCTGGCGCGCGTCGAGTATCGTTTGGATTGGCCGCACTATCTCTCACGTGTTTACAAACACGTGGCACGCAATCGACGCCCTGTAAACCGTGATGTTACGCAACATTCGAGAATATTAATTTTTTTATAAATTTTTTTTACTCGTAAACCCAATGCTAACCTAGTTCCGATCGTTATACCGCTCACCGCAGCGGTCGTCGCTCGCGTAAACGCACCCGGTTCACTGGCATGTGACCGCGGCCCGGTGCAGCGAGAGTGGACGTGGACAGTGACGGGTTTTCACGTGCCAACGTCCTACGACGACAACGATCAACGTACCCGTAGACGTGCGATAGTAGTTGCATTATTACCCAACTCGGTCTGCAAAACAATAAACGCATCAACGCTAACCACGCGTGTACGGGCGACAATGCGGTAAGGAGGTGACTGGACAAGACTGGTTCAGAGTGTACTCTCTCGTAGCGCATAACATTCAGTCGAGAACCGAACCTTTACTCAACGAACTTGACGGATCGTTGAAAATAGTTCTTTAAAAAAATTTCTAAAAGAAGTATAACTTATTTCACCTTTGAAGAACTTTCCGAAACTTCATTTCGTCATACTTTTGGAAGTTCCGGGACACGAATATCATCGGATATTAGTTATAAACTAATAGTGTGAAATAAATTCGTTTAAGAGAAATATTTTTCGAGAAAATAACTGTTTTTTTTTTTTCCATAAAAAAATTAATTGTGCAAAGACAGTTTTGTTAAATAAAGTTTCCGCTGTATCTGCGGTTTTACTCCGTAATAAACGAGTATTGTATTTTACGTACTTTCGGTTCAGTGTAAACAATATCACGTATTATCTCTCTCTCTCTCTTCGTGTTCGTGTCTATCCGTTTCCACTGCACGGTGCACAGGCCCCAATCGAGAGCAATATTATTACTGAAGTCGATACTCGTGTTGTTAACATTTTCTTGACGGAAAAGTAAATGTTTGTTATCTAGCGAGCGCGTTGCGCGTCGTCTCCTATGTGTTATGCATGGTACACGCATACTTTAGGAATACCACGGCGTGTACGCGGGAAAGGCGTTCCGCCGATAACGATCGCATATCTAGCGCATTATAATATTATTTAGATCCGTGTACGAGACGTGATGTCTTCCTGTTGACGAGCCTCATCGCGTCATGGCGAGTGAAGTTTCGGTGAGGTTATTGTCTAATCTATCTTCTCGGACCACTTAAATCCGCTCCGCCCGTCCACGAGCCTGTACGATAAAGATGTCCGCGTACGTGTATGCACGATGCATGTGTACGCGCGAGAACCTGAGGGTAGTAAACGCTTTGTACGAAAACGTCTATGTATACAGAGTGACGCGACTCGTTTTCCCGATGGAAATATCTCTGTATATATTGATTGTTTTCCATTGTCGTTGTTTTAGCATGATTTTTAAGGTACACGGGTGTATAAAAAACTTAATATAAAATTCGTGTTTCGATCGCCCGACTGTCCGGCGAGAGTAACCTTTTAATTTAATTTCCATTCAGTTGCAAAATAACCGTTTTTCAAACGCGACTGAAAACCCAACGATCGGTTTCACGGGTACAGTTGTTGTAAGTTCTGTACGTGCCTATACGGTAGACATTATGGCGATTGCAATAAATTTATATGAATTAGATAATTTTTCATATCTTCATTCCGGTCTCGATGATAATGTATGTTAACACATTTGTACGGCTTCATCAGCGTTTCACTTTTGCTGTGACGAATGAGCATTGCGGTATACTTAGTATAGCTTTTGTTGTCGAAAGAATAATCTAATTTATACAAATTTATTGCAATATGAAACGAGAGAAAAATAAAAAAAATATTAATATTAACGCCGACGTTTCCATCGAGCAAGCATGCTTGACCGTCCTGTATGCTATAGTGGTCGTCATCGACCGTGGTGGAACAATACGTGGCCGTAACGAAGAACGCAAACAGGAATTTCGAGTCGTGTCACGACAACGGTTTGAAAAGGGCGCGGATAAATGTGCGTGTGCGTGCGTGTGTATGTGTGTATGTGTATGGTACACGAACAATGCTTGGACAACAGTGCAGTACGTGAAAAACGATTATAGACACTTAATTATGTATTATTAAACAAATGCGGCGGCGAGCACGATTTTTAAACTCCACAACGTTCACACGTGTGCTCTGCTGCATGTACGTGTCCAGCGTAACAGGCGGGATGAAGTTTAACACAATTCAAAACGTTCCGGGGGAGGAAAACTGCAAAGTGATGGAAAAAAAATTAAAAATACATCATAAAATACCAAAGCCTATATGTGTACATTGTTTGATATATACATATAAATAGTGTGTAAGAGAAAGAGAGAGAGAGAGAAAACGTGCGTTGTCGGTCCTGTGATAAATACCTTTTTACGTAGTTTTACTTAATGTTGCGTAAATAATACGAATATTAATACTGTCCGCCGTCACCACTGCCGCGGAGCACAAAGCGCAGCAGATCTATTATATTTTCTGTGAGGACATCGCTATTGGTACGATGATGAACAGCGGTATAGCCACTGGAGCTGCAGCAATAACCCTGCCCCAGGCGCTAAAGTGTATAATGTACTGATTAAACCGATTATCTCGCCGGATTTACCCATTCTTCTAAAAGCGCATTGTATCGATTTGCCGAGTGTACCTTTATCGTGTACCACATTATTATAACACTCGCGTACCATACATGCACGTAAAATCTCTTCCGTTTCAGCACTCCACGACGCTCGTTCTTATCATTGCCATTTGTATTAGGTGGACTGACGTTCGACAAAGATGCGACGTCGTATCCCGTCGAATTATTGCAGTATTTCTACTTAAAGCGTATTATGATACGTCAACGTTTTAAGACAAAAACCAGGTTGTACCAGGTAAACATTTAGAATTAAAAACTATACGATATAAATGAGAGGGGTAGAGTATTAGAAAATATCTTTGACTGTCTACAGATTTAACGCAGCTCTGTACAGCTTTCTTCCTCGAATCCCAAATAAGCGATAATTGTATTTATATCTCTTACTTCAGAATCCTGTACCAAGTTGGCAACATTTTAGTACAACGTTGTACTAAAATGTTGCCAACTTGGTACAGAATTCTGAAGTTAGTGAATAACATGAAGTCGGGGAACGATAACTTCATACGAACGTGATGGACTGTACTAGCTGAAACTACGGACCGAGAGATGTACAGTAAACACAAAAATAAAACGTTTTATTCATTGGTATAGTTTCCACCACTGGACTATCAATTTATTAATCTCTATAATATTTTTTCGTACACTAATACTCCTACATCTAACTAATTTTTCCGTAAGCACATTTATTAAAACAAATATTTTAAACATCGTTGATCGTATCATAAAAGAACGATTACAAGTTGAATGATCAAAATATTGAAAAAAAATCTTACAAAACGTATACAATCGATGAGAAACGATGAGTCTATAGGGCGCATGCATATGTAATATTGACAATACGGAAAATAAAGAATAAATAAATTTCTTGATGTTATTTAAATTGTTGATCAAGCATTATACCGATTTCGAAATAATTATCAGTAAACCAATAAGAACTAAAGCATATATCAAATATATATATTTACAATACGAACTCGTTTTGATGTTTTTCACAGCGCTCCCGTGACATCGATAATGACATATATAGTAATTTATATAGTGTTTAATAAAATTCGATTATTAGAACCTGTAATTATAAATAGATTTCAGATTTGTAAAAGTTTCAGTGCGCCGATAGCAAAATACACGTCCACCGACGGCTTGCAAGTTAACCACGGAGCATCCTATATAAACGCATTTATCAGTGTGGTTTAAATAACATGGATTTTGTACATTATTTAATTATATATACAATGAACGGAGATATTTTTTCGCGTGTCGTTGAACTTGTACTGTTACGGCGGGCCAGAGGCGAAAACACCCGGATGATAATATATTGTTTAAATAGGTGTACGCCCCCGCATCCAGTAGAATTTTGGTTGTTTTCTGTAATTTTTATTAAGAGAGCCATTTAGAAGCACTTTTCATATTTTTAATGTTTCTAATTTTTCGAAATCACACGGTCCTCTGATAAATAGTAATTTTAAAATTTAAATAATTCTATCGCTATAATATTGTAAATTCGATCTTAAACAGACATATATTTATCTATAAACATATAACATATATATACAGTGCCGTCGTTAGCGGGCAGGCAACTCAGGCAATTGCCTAGGGCCTGGCACTTAAAATAAATTCGGGTCCACGATTTGCCAAGTCGGAATAGTTAGATGTATTTAGATGCAAGGAAATTATACTGATTTTGCCTGGGGCCTCGCAAAAGCTTGCGATGGCACTGTATATATTTACGTATATACCACATTTATACTTATTAATAGGCATTTACGTATAAGGAAGTTTTGCAACACGGACTTGTACATTGCTGTATCTACGCTGAAAGTGGGTGCGTTAGCGGTAAATTAAGCGGACAAACGTTATCATGTACTCCGCCACTCCGAAAATTATTTTAAGTTTTTTAATTTCCAAATATTACCGAATCATTCGGTTGAAATATTTGGAATAGAAAATTAAAAAAAGCGTGAAATCCAAGGAGAGCTTTCGTAAGAAGGCTTACACGTACATTTGTTTCTGCTTTGTGCTCCATCAGATCAAATTTCGATCCCACTGCTGTCGAAGAGATGACAAACTTGGAGTATACTACCCAACTGAGACCAGAACGATGGTCTTACAAATTTAAACATTCAGCTGATATATCAGTTATATATACATATAAATATATAAATTACATAGAATGACGTCCATATTGTTTAGCAAACGTCTCGGGAGAACCGACGACCGTGTTATAATATCTCGACCGTGATGATGTTTGTATTTTATACCCGTTTATATAAATAACATTTTTATTGCGTGCATCAAGTTGCCGCTCGAGATGTTAACTACGTGTTAATTTGTACAATTCACGCAATCTTGTTCGTAAAAAAAAAAAAAAAAAATTAACAAACACAAAATACGCGAAACGAAGAGCGTCATCTTCAAACGATTTCACGTGTGCCATAAACAAATGATACTTGGAATCCATCTCTTTCTTAGTGTTATACGACTTTATCATACAGTGGTCAAAGTGGCTCAAGATAGATAGAGGGATGTCTAAATTTTTATACTTCTCATGTCGATTATATTTGTACATAATATGTGTATTTTGAACAAGATAAGTGGTAGCATATCTTTCCCTGATACCCTGTTTTTCACTTTAACCACAGAAACGGTATCATTTAAAAAATCAAATTTCAAAATATAATTTAGGAAGAAGAGTTATAGGTGGAGAAAAAAATGCAATTGTGAGACGCTCCGATTATCCATACACGTTTCGTTATAATGCAGCTTTGGTCTCTATTCGGTTTATTTGAACGACAATGTCACAAAATCACCGGACAACCCTTGTGTCTATCTCAAACCGAATATAATATACGTTTATATTATACGTATATACGTAGTATACTTGAGTATACTTCCAGAACAAAAGACGTGCTGCGACTTGCCGCTATCGTTTCAAAAGGGATGATTTAGAATAATAATAATAATAGTGTTCTGTAGCGGATCTTGAGTATCCCCTTGTTACCGTACCCCAATGGAAAGCACCATGTTTGACGTGCGGCACGCAACGCACAATGATACCGAGTGCGTCTGACAATTTCGACTGGGCGCGGATAATGCTTTCCCAGGCTTTACGGAATTATTTGCGTAATGACGCGAGAAGTGTACAAAGTCGAAAACATCGTGATTATCTGTGACGCAATTGTGTATTCGATCGAAAGCGAATAATATACCCACCGTAGTGTAATGTATAATATATATATATCAATTAGGGATACGATTCAAACGTTACGAAAAAGATTCATAATCGTATGTAAAACATTAAAGATACAGAAACACGATTTAAAAACATGGCAATATTTACCGGATTGCGTTTTGAAAATATTATCCAATCAAACGAATAAACTGTAAGCTCTATTTTCGATTCTGACGTGCATAATATTTATATGTCTGCATAGCTTCTTCGAATCTAATTTTTAGACAGAATATTGTTTTGAAAACGTTATACATACGGATCGGATCCATTTGACCCATTGACACTCTATGATGACACTATTTAAATATTTTCAAACGTGATCTTAACTAAAATAAAATTAAGATAGATTCGAAGACTTAGACATCTTTGTGTGTATGTATAACGAAACGTAATAAAGATCTTACGAAATAAGCAATTGGTATGATCTTCATTTGATTACAAATCCAATGTATTTATTTTCAATGGCATCAACAGCTGTACGTACAATTACACGGATATTGTTTCGCGACAAGGAATTCGCGTTTGTTCACGGACGACGATTCAAAACTTGCCGCTGGGCGCACATCATCTGCGGCGGAATCGTGTGTTGTTTTTGACGATTAGTCTCATAACACAAGCCAAATCGGCCGTTGTCATTATCCACCCGCATAGACTTTTAACAGTTTTAAACGGACAAAACACAATTACGTGTACCATATACTTATTTATTCGAACCTACTTGTCCACAGAGGGTCCAATTAAACATTTTCCCAGTTCAATTGAACTGGCTGCACGACACGTTTGGCGCCACTAAATATTATATAATATGCGCGAGACGAATTTGTTCATGAACGTTTTGTCTTGGCACTATTTCCAATCCTTTGCGTACGAATCGCAACAACGACGGAGATAATTGTTTTTCATCAAACAATAACGCTAACCGAAAACACCTGCAGATCTCCTTTAGCCTCAGTTTTCTCGACTTTCATCATCAGTTTGTTTCTATCCTAATACCTAATCACTCCTCGACATCCGTTCTCTTACACCTTTTCCACGCTGTACTATGATATATTTATATTTTCTTTATCGTTTATGTTTACATCCTCATTTAAATTTGTGTACTATTCTTATCGCATCTACTTGTGATTCCCCTGTGTTTTAAATTATACTTCAACGCTGTACCGTATATATATATATATATATTGTTATTGTAAAACTATTCGTCTGTTACAGTCCATCATTCGTTTTCAAAAGGATTATTTTGATAACGAACATTTCCGTCTACGATCTTTCTTATGCAGTATATAATTGTATTTCATAAAAAACGCATAGCTCAACAATTAAAAGTTACTAGTATATATACTTATATATACTGCATAGTGGCATAAGCTGTTACACTTATTAGTCGTTGATAATTATATCACCGGACTCAGTCGCAACGGACGTGTTAAAACTATTTGCATGATTGATTACTTGTGACTTATGAGTGTTTTGCATCACATAGCATATTTGAAAATCTTTTTAACTGCACAACTATTTAAATACTATAAAGACTCAATATTAAATAATATATATATATTATGTATATCATTGACATGAGGGCGGTTTTATGTAAATTATGGTGATAAAATAAAAATATAGACGGTGAATATTATAAAGGTTCTATTTTTGGAATAATATTATTTAAGTCGTATATCTGTAAATTTTTACTAATAGTTGGTGTAAATAAAAATAAAAAATAAATTATATTAATTGTATAACCGAATAATTATTAGATTATTAGATGGAAGCATAAAAAAAAATAAATAAATAAATAAAACGAATAGCCCAGTAAACAATAGAAAATAAATTTTTATTCGCTTTTCAAAAGAAATGTTTCAAGTCTCTTAAATAATACGATTACTATGGAAGTTCAGTCTATAATTGATTTCCAATAAATAAATAATCCAGGGGCCCAAAATCTTTCCACGTATTATCTGTCCCGTGTACTATTCAGTACTAATTTTAACGTATCGAAAACGTTCCGACAGCGTAGTTACTTGTTTTAAATAACAACTTATAGTAGAATAAAGATAATACAAGAGGCTTTCGCTCTTCAACGAGTTCGTACCGTGTTACGCTGACCGTATTTAATAATAAAATAGCTGTTATTAAGCTTAGACAAATTGAAAACGTTTCAGTTCTGTGCGAAACTGATGTAACTAGAAGTCTTACTTTTTTCGTGAAGTCAAACATACGTGTTCACGGATATCGTAAACACGTGAATGTAACAAAACAAAATACGTGCGATTAATATACATGAATTAATAAATACAAAACACGTGAACACGTATAGGAGTCACGATTACGCGAATACGTTAATTTGTTAATAACGTGAATAATTTTAATTTATGTGGATATGTATATTATTTACTACTTACATCACGATGAAAATTTATTAATTTATTATTTATTATTTACAAAAATAAATAATTGTTAACTAATGATTTCTTAGATGATGCCATATATTGCATTACAAAAACTTAAAGGCAAATTACGAGAATATAATAATTCTCGGATGCACGTGAATAACAATCCATGCAATGCATGCATATATAACAATGCATGGACATTTTTGAACAACGGGTCTAAAAAATCGAACAACAATTTCAATAGGATACATGAAAACGTGTACACGTGAAATAAGGAATACCTGATGTAACGTTGACGTGTAATTATCGATATTTTTGTATTGATATTAGTGCATAATCTATCCAAGTTGGATTGATCTTCAGCAGTATTATATTCGATCAGAAAACCGCCTTAGATGGATATTCGATTAGATCCTGTCACCAAATGTTGTTTTGTCATTGTTGAAATAGTAACTCGTCCGAAGCGACGCATATAGTTCACTGGCTCCGTGATGATCCATATGTAAACATGATTTTCACAGTGTACGGAAAGATGCCAAAGTCAATAAGTATAAAAGGTTTATAATTGCCCAGCGGAAACTTAAGTCGAAAACACTTGCCGGTGCTACAAGACGACGGTTGCTAATACGTAAACATGATAATGGCGTACATAATATGTGTATATTATACCAATCTGACACGTTCAGTTCCGCGAGCGACACGTTTATATCGAATGATTCAAATATTTTTTTATTATATGATTCACAAACCTGTGTGGCTATATTCTTTCTGGAGTAAATTTAATGTGCTCGGATGCAAAGTGGCACAAATCGATCTGGGTGATTTCGCTGCAGATCTCAAGCATTATGTTTATTTATCATAACATCATGTATGTGATGTACGTGGCTGCTCGTTGATAAACGTGCACAATACAATTTTAATTATTTACACGGCAGCACACACATTAACCCATTTAACCATTTACAGACTAAGTCGAAAACAGGATATTAGCATCGGTCCGCCTGCAGTCGCCAAAAGAGACACATTTCTAAATATCTCGCAAGCACTGTAATGCGGAACGCAAAAAGTAGCGGTCGAGCGGGAAGAACAACGATGCACCAGTACGCTGTAGAAAAATACAAGGACGGGAGAATCAAGTTTATCAAGTGACAATCTGTTTAAGAATTGTATTGCTTCCCGAAATAGGTTCATTGTACATAATTCACAGGATGTACAGCAACTTAACAGTATGTATAAGAACTTACGTTGCACCCTAATGAAATTCAGAATAATTATTCTAAAAGCCAACCACGACGTCCATTAAATCCGAGCGTATAGCTTTCAGCGATTGACCTTGTACAACACAAATTCGATTCAGAGACCGTGTCATACGTGACATAAACGCGTATCAAAAACGTTTGCAGTGCAACCGAGTGATTTGAATTAAAAAAGATGTTTCGTCGGTTTTATTCGACCTCCAAAACTAAAGTACGTGTACAGTCCATTCCCGGGTGGACGTTGACGTCTTATGGATTTATAATAAAGTTTACATGGTTTCACTTGAACTACGCGGACCGAAAGTGCGCAGTCAAAAGCACCGTGAACCGTCATACAGCTTAACGGGCAAACAATTTTGTTCGTCCGAAGGGAAAAAAAAGTGTACACATCCTAAAGGTAGACGTAATGTGATATGTATCAACGTTTTAATTCATCAACGTGTTGCAGTTAAGATATTACCGAGGAAGAATAAAAAACCGTTCGTACACGGTTTGTCGCAATTATACCACGCACGTTAACGGTATATTATCACTGTATATACGAATGGGAATACTATTACTTTGTACCCCGCGTCATGATAATATAATAATAATATGTAATAATATAATTCCGCACATGTACACGTATGTTACTCAGTGCGTGTGTGCGTGTGCGTGTGTATGTATGTATATTGGTTTTAATGATATATCATTAATGTTTCACGAAATAATATTTTCACACTCGTTTCGAACAAAATTACTTATTATCATTCCGCAAAAACTCGCGTGGAGGTCAAAGCGGTCGCATATGTACACCTATACCTACCTACACACACAGTCGGTTGCAGCACGTGTAATTAAAAATCAAACCGCCGGCGGATGCGTTTTTTTTTTCTATTCAATATCCCCTCCCCTCGTGTTCGCCTCATTTGGTTAATGTCATTGGATTTGGCGGAAGACTTTCGGACGGGGAAAAAAAAAGAGAATCAAACGCAAACACGATCAAGGACACCCGGTACGTTTAACAACGTGAAAACGATATACTCGTTACCCCGAACAAGGATTCATACTGATAATACTGTATTTTCGCACATTATCATTTACCATATCAACGACGGATAAGATATTACGTTCTTTCCGTGAGTTTGGTCGCCTACCAAGCAGTGCGATTCTTTGGTTTCACGCGTGCTCCGGCAAAACGGAGTCAAAACAAATCTAACGGAGTCCGTCACGAATCCCGCAAATTATTTGATTTCCGTCATGTACCTCGATAAAGATAGAGCTGGTTGCTTGCGGAACAAAATAACGTACATTGAGATTCGCGCGTTTTTCCCGACAAGAGCTCGTCTGGTTCGTCGTCGTTCAAGTGTCGAAAACGTTCCGAGACGATCGCGTCATCAGAGGACCGCATTCGAGCAGGATAACGTTTCATTTTCGGTCTAACCGTCGAAAACAACAATAAAATCGACCTCAAAACGCGATAGGCCAATAAAAACGACGACCCGTTGCACGTTTCACGCGCGCGCACACCGAGGACACACGATGCGTGTGCTGCGGTGCGGCTGTACACCATTGCGCATGACGCGTACGCTGCTCGTTTGCATATGGTCCGGCCGACGCGGTTTATTTTTACACCACGTGGCCCAACCGCACTATAGGAGACTCCAATGGCCTCGATACGTGCGCGGCTCGCGAACAGCTGCTGCGAACCCGTGGCAAACGTGGATTCCGAAAGTGCGTGAGTAACGCCACACGTGGTGCCGCAATACCGTACGCCAGGCATGTCAAACTCAAAGTATCAGATGGGCCAAATATATTGAAAAGTTTACTATTTGGGCCGCACATAAAAATTTAGAGAAAAAATAAATATTTTTTACAAATTTTTCTATACAGTGAAACCTCTATATAGTGGACAGCCACGGGGAATTAAAAATTGTCCACTATAGAGAGTTGTCCACTATTGAGAAAATCTATTACGCATACATTTATATGCGCATACATTTTTGCCGGGGAATTTAGAAGTGTCCACTATTGGGAAGGGTCCATTATTGAGAGGTGTCCATTAATAGAGGTTTCACTGTATATCTATATAGATATAAATATATATAAAACCATCAATAATCCTTATTCGATTATGATTTTTAAGAAGATAAGACAGTATAATAATGTATACCAAATAAACCACTCTCTAAGAATCTAAAATAGTCATTACACGACATAAATATTTTTTTTTTGTCCATTAATATTGGTAGCCGCGGGCCACGAAAAAATGAGCCACAGGCCGCATGCGGCCCGCGGGCCGCGTTTTTGACATGCCTGCCGTACGCGGTCCACGGCACAGGCACACGTACTTACGACGTGCTAGTTCGGCGGACTTTTCGAAAACCCAATACGGTCTCTCGGTGTGCATGTGCTGTACGAGCTTTAACCGAACGGCTGGGCCAGTCGCCGCCGAGATCGCCATTCAGGACGTTACAGGATCGGATATGAAGAAAGCATTGTTCCAGACAGGAAATTAAGTTTTTCCGCTCCCGCGGCGAAAATAAAAAAATGAAAACGATAAAACTGTCGTTTTTATTTTTTCAAAACATATATGTATATATTGTGTTACATAATTTACCATATCGAAGCATTCTTGATTCGACCGATAGATCAAATATTAGAGTTGCCTTTTTTTTTCTTTTTTATGTACGTTCAGTACACCGATTTAATACTTATTTTCGTAAAACAAATGGTCTTCTGGCCACAACGTAGGGCATCAATGATACCGGATAGCGATCAATGGCCCAAGTGTTAGTAGTCTAACATGGCCAAGTGCCGGCGAACGACCACGGTACACCGTACGTATTACTATTTGTTTTGCAAATCGTTCCTGTTCGACCCGTTCCAAAATCCGTCAGAAAAACCAATTGCGACGAGTATTTCCTTCGGACTTCTATTGATATATTCCACTGGGTATATTTTCATATCCTCATGATCCGAAAACGACGGATCGAGAAGATGCTTACACCGTTTCTTGATGCCCAATCTGCGCCGATGAAAATATTATAATCACACTTCGTATATCGATAATTTTTCATGATTTTCATTATTCACCGCTTCAGTTCTTAATTGATATCATAATACTGCTCGCGTACGCGGTAAGCCGATAAATATTTGCAGTACCGAGTACATAAATACATGGTATTCGCGGACTTATTTGCATATAGATGTTGTTTCGTTGATTACCACGTCGCTTTTAATACTTTGCGAACACCACAATTTTTGTCGTTATCGTAATTTTTAATTATTCGTAGAGGTCTGTTGTCTTAACGTTACGCTTCTTTGAACGTACCGAAATATTATGTTGACCTTGGTAACCGCACGGTTTACGATCATCTGCACTAGAATATTATATTATACGGCATACACGACCCGGTTTTTAGACGCGATTGGACGACACTAAGGTGGAAGTCGCTAAAAATGCAATCGATACGGAAAAATACGATAGAATACGTTATCGATATTCTTCTAGAGACTGAGCAGTCCAATAATCAGGGCCTGCAAATTATCTTCAATTACCTTGTACGATTACCGTTTCTTCGATAACAAACAAGGTCATTGATTATTTATTAATAAAGATACAGATTGTATAGCCCTAAAACATCTTAGTACGCCCTGAAAATCAACATAGAAAAACAAAAAAAACAAAAATGTCGCATATTAAATAACCGTTAAATTATAATTGTACCTTGAAAAGCATCGAGTCATGAGCAAACAACAAACAAAATACTAAGCAAATTCATCGAAATTCTAGATATACAGGTTATCATGTCAGTATTCGAACTTGTAGTTGATTGTAACATTTCAATGATTTCAGAAAAAATTAAAAATTGATGGGTGTAAAATCGAAAAAATACCACGGAAAAAAAGGCAACCACGCGAACAGCTCAATAACCGTGAAGCCACGAGGATTAATCAAATTTTAAAAATGTTGTTGCGAATAGTCGCGAAATATTGGCACCAAGTTTAGAGCCGCGTCCGGACAAAGGAAGTCGGAGAGCGATCTTCACAAATAATTTTATTTTTCCGTCCATCGTCATTGAGCTCCTAGTAGACACGGTCATCTAAAGGCGACCGGCTCACTAGCGTTACAGCGCTGCATTTTCGCGGTGACTGATACTCTTCGACAACGTCTAATAACACACCGTTAGTTTCATCTGCACAGCTTTATTTCGTTTTTCGTTATACACACGCACTGACACGCGCGCCCGCGCGAAATCTAAACACGCACGTATAGTTTATTTATTTTTATAATAATTATACGCCCACCACACCGTAATGTAACAACAATAATAATATAAGCAATGAGTATTTAGGCAGGTACGTCATGTGACACACACGCGCGTGAATGAATTATATCGGTTTCTAATAGTACAATATGATACTACATTACATTCGATTCAATAATAGGTTTAAATCGCTTGAACTGGCGCGGAGAAGCCGATTTATCAACAACGGCGGTTAATCGATTAATTGTATTATTATGATCTCCGAACGTACACAAATACGATTGATAATATTTTAACGTTATACGTCCAATCCGAGTGATTCCCGCGCTATTCGTTACAGGCGCTCGTAACATGAATACACCGTAACACTCGAGTTCAGTACGAGCACATGGTATTTATTTTCTTTTTTTTAAATGTATTCTCGTTACATTTTGCGCACACGTGTACGCGTGATGCGTATACGATTGAAGAAGACTGTTATTACAAAAAGGTCCCAACACTCCGTACGAATTACGGCTGCAAACGCGTGATACTGCGCCGACAGGAAAAAATAAATAAATAATAAACAATAACAAACCCACGCGGGACCAAGTGTGCACACGTCGTGCGCAGGCAGCGTTGAATTCACGCGTTTAACGTTTCCCGGACGTATTGCAATAAAATCTATTCAACGCGTTCGTACAACGAGTAGGTAGAACGTTGTGCGAGCGATGCACATGCACATAATTTGCTTATCGACCCGATTACGACCCTCGCCACCTTTCAGGAATAATAATACCAATAAGCGTTATTACAGTTTTCAGATATTATGACGCAGGACGATTATGACCAGCTGAGGTGGAGGAGAAGAAGCCGTACAACGACATCGAGAATGAAACACCCCGTTAATATGCAACCGTTCAGAAATTCACGAAGTTCACTGATCTACTCGAAACCAATGTCAATATTTTGAAAATTAATCGCAAATAAATGCAACCTCATTGTTTTAACAATTGGAAAATCAGAGCACATCTTTATCGAATTTTTCGGTAATTTTTATCATAGAAGGGCTAGGGGGGGCTTATACCTCCAAATAACTGCCAAGCCCCTCAAATTAAGTATATAATCGGGTTATAAGAAATTATGAAAAGTATCAATATTTTTTTACAAAATAATTAATAGAGGGGGCTTGAGCACATTCCTCGAAATTTGAGCTATTTGCACCTATGTTTGTTAGAAAGTTTAAAATCAATCTATAATTAAGAACTCAAAACTTGTAGCTGCGGATAACTATTTTTTCGAAAGGTACAACCCATATTCGATCGAAGTTTGTCGAAACGATCGAGTCAAAAACATCGATGCGCACACCTCCGTTTATGTGCGTATAACAAGTGGAGTATAAATATAATAACATAAACACACGACAACTCGGCGATAAATCAACGGCTATTAGAAATGTAATTTAATAATCAATGTTTAGTATACGATGTAACGTATGATTTATCTGCCGTTTAGATAGTTTTATTAACACGTCGTGTCCCACGGACCATTGATTGATAGAGCGCCGTCGCGTTGTTGGCCGTTTTATAGACTTGTTATTATAATATTTAATGATCATTTACACCGTTACACGCGACGTGGACGGGTTCAATCACTGATTGGAATGGTTCTACACATCGTCGCAGTCTCCCACGTGAAACGTTGAAATTTCTCTGAATATTGAAACGCACCGTGAAAATAATTCACACGAACGCAATAACAGCATTAGCTAAAAACCTCTTAGATGACGTAAAAGTCATCGTTGGATCCACACAGATGTGTAGGAAATGTATAAAACAAAGTTTTTATACTGTATCACATGGTGATGGACAACGGAAGCGGCAGTTAGTTTTACGAGCCCTTTTTCGTTTTCTGTAAAATCGAATCCATAATAACCCGCAACGTGTGCGTTGGAGCACACGGTAACCGTCATCTATTCGGTAATCTAAGCGTGTTAACCGTTGCTTATGATAATTATTTCAATTCGCTGCAAACGTCGTCCGTGAAGAAATCATGCAAGCTCGATGGTCGTACATGGGTCGGTCTTGACACTCATTAACTAAATTTAGATTTTATAATATGTTTTATTATATCATCGCGTACAATATTCGATCTTCACGAAATCGTTTAACACGGTCGTCTTTGGTTGAAAAATCAATTGCGAAAACGATTTTCCGATCCTAAAACGATCAATAACGTTATTTAAGAGGGATGGCGTATGTTCGGGAAGGTAGGTAAAGGGGAAACATCAAACAACTTCGAACGAATACGTAGTAAATCATGCATTATAATAATACTCAATACGCGGGATTTATATATACTAGACTTGTATATTGTATACGCATGCACTGACTGAATGATAGTCGGTATGCGTAAATGACACGTGGACGTGATCTGTTGGAAGGGAAAAAGAGACAGACCCGTTTCGTATAGGATATAGTACACATCGAAATATCTTTCTCTCGTTGCCACTTTGACCGATGAAAAACAGAAATCTAAATCATCACTATGCGTAATACACCTAATAATAATATATACCGTGCGTTCAACTGCGTCGTAAAATATTATAATTATTATCATTATTTTCAATAATAGTAGTAGTAGTAGTAGTAGTACTACTACTACTAGTAGTAGTAGTAGTAGTAGTAGTAGTAGTAGTAATAGTAGTAATAGTTGTAATATTTACTCGACGAACACTTGGCGATAACTAAACTCGAGTAGTAACAACAATATTTTACGTACATATCTGTAGACACGAGCACGCGTGTTATTAATTACAAGAAGTTATAAGTACGCAAGTACGTACATGTATAGGCTCATCGTGTACAAGCAGTATCAGGTATGTAAAATCATATCTGTTAAATGCGCGGGTTAATGTAACGAACGCGTGTGATCATAATTCAAAGGGCACGCGAACTTTTCACACGTATTTTTTCATTTTTTCTTCTTTTTTCTCTTTTTTTTATTCAGACACTCAGACTATAATCTTATATTAATATCGAGCGACCCGTTATGATTACGAAATAGTATATAATATGAATTATGTTATACCGTCAGCGTCACGTACGCATTTCAAAATAGGTACGGTAAATCTAATGTAGATTTATATCGATTAGTTATAGAGCTAAAATGCACCAAAGCGACGTCACTAAGATCGAGGTTTTTGAATACTTTCCGGGTCATATGGAAAAAGTTCTAGCTCTTCGGACTTCTATAATCTTTTCGTCGTGATTTTCATATCGATAAACGCGTTAGAATAATATATATATATTTCGGCACGACACGCAGCAACACATATTTTCTCATCGAACTATATCATTATATTCACAAAGACGTCGCCGACCGTACTATTCTCATCACGCCTTCGTCCTGACGAACGCCACGAATACACCGTTTGAACAGCGCCGTTGTTCCAGTCGCGTTATACTTAAAATTCGGAATGCGCGGAAGAAAAAAAGAAAAAAATTCATCCGGAACTGTGGGAGCACGACGCACGACGATATTCGATGATGATGATGATGATGATGATGATGATACGGTTGCGGGGCACCGGAACTTGTCTAGAGGCCGAAAATCGCGTCACTGCGCACGTTACAATTAACGCGCGTGCTATGTGATGTAATTAAGTTCCCAGGCACCGCAGATGTGTTTATCGAAAAAACCAGTTTCACAGGATCGTCAAGTCGGTCGCAGTGTCAAGACCGCGACCGACCGAAGATCGAATTTTTGTTGTACGCGTTGTAACGCTACGGCGCGGTGCGCATAATTTTTTTCGATTCTCCAATTTGTAGTTTTTCACACGACCCATCCTAGAACTTTTTATGCGCGCAATCCAGTTGCCGTGCGCTGGGGATGTGCGACCATTTCGCCAGCTGCGGCACGCGGAGCCGTTTTCGTCGTGATCTAAAATTCCTAAACGTATCGCACGAATCGGCACACTTCGCTGCGTACACAAGTATGTTCAGTGATGAGACATATATAGTTTCGACAACGTTTCTGGGCAGGAGAACATTTCGAATTTATCATTCCCTTTAACGGTAATAGTGTAATACGTTCTTCCATTGCTCTGTCGAAAAATAAATAAAATAATAACAAATATTTAATCGCCCACAAAGCTTGTCAGACATTCATCGAACACGTAACACTCACCCCTCCCCCTCCCACCTCAAGCGTGTAGGATCCGACCGCCACGCGTTTGTAAAATAAAACAAACACTTTTACCGAACTTCCTGTTCATGCGATACGCACGACCAAGTAGCTTACGCATACATTACGAGTAATCTGTAAGAGAAAAACGTATTGAAGATGTTTCGTGTTTTATATTTTCCGTATTATTTAAGAAAAAATGAATAAACATGATTTTTCAGGCAGAAAAACAAAATTCACATTTGATCGCTGTGAACAGATGGTTTAGTGCTATTGAAATTCTTTGAGCTTGTACGTTGTTCGTCACGTCGGTCGAGTACAATCAATTTTTTTCAATTTCCAATGGGTTCTCAATGAATACGCTGTAGTTTTTCCCCATTTATTATCCGTGATTTCCAATAAGTCATAATAAAATGTTTTGCATATTTTTTTTTTCTTCTTTGAAACGCGTTTCACTCAGTTACTAATCAGATTCAGTTGATTAGTCGGGTAACAAAAACATCTTTCTTCTTTCGTTTTTCCGTTTCAATTACATTTTCCATCAGTTTCAAACACCCCCTTTGGACACTATTGTTTTCTTTGAACGACAATATTTTCACAACGAAACCCGCCTAAGCTTATTATTATTATTTTTACAGTCGGGCGCACAGCATTCGTCCGGACATGGTTGACGCATGGGACAAATGCCGCGCACACAAAGGGTTTTTAAATTCGGAAAGAATAACAGACCGAAGTCTTCAGTCGTCTACCTATATATAGACAGTACAACATAATAATAATAACAATTAATAACAATGCGTACGAGCCATACCAAACCATGATACGGTTCTACTTATTGGACATAAAATAATAGTACAAGTATTTTTGTGGATGGTCAGAAATTAACCTTGGATTAAATAAACACGCCGCCAAGTTTCCTTTAGTCGATATACAATAAAAATACATTGATGAAAAAATAACAACCTTCGTCTTATCGGTGACCTTCTTTTATATAATATTGTAACGCGATACAACAAGTTTGAATCTTAAATCGCAAACCATTCTATCGAGATAACTAGTGACCACGAGTATAAACTTATGTATACATGCACCGTAACTGCTTTATATTTCATACATATATAAGACTATGAGACGTGTAACGTATCAAAACTCTGTGCATCTGCGTGCATTTGAGTGACGCGCAAGGGATAACTTTTTGTACTTCACTGGAGCAACAATTATTTTATAATTTTATTTGTCCTCCTACGGATATTTTTATATAATCAAAAAAATAAAACATATTCACAACAAGTTTATGAATACTATTATTAAAATTAAGAACTAAGGGGTAGAGTAGGAATAAAAATACGATGTCCGACCGTTTTCAGTACTTATAAAGAAAATAAAGACGAACTTCTTAGGTTAGGCAACACTCCACGATAGGTCAAGATTCAGGAGTGGGTGAATGATATTGCTGTATTTTTTGACCATTTAAACATAAAACCAATGTAACGTTGCTCATGAAAAAGTGGTTCTGAATGAAGGAGGTCGTGGGTGGATTAGTTTATATTATAAAATATTGTAGTAAAAAGAAAACTTTTTAATAAGATAAGTTAAATTTTTAATGTTCTAACTTTTGCAAAAAAGAAAAAGAAACATAATCATTAAAAAAAATCAAAAATTTCAAGTACCTATAAACAGTATAATATTCGTTAAAATAATTTAAAACTATACCGTTTCTTTAACTAATTAACGTTTAATGGAAATTCGTTGAAATATATTTTTTCGTAAAAATTTGATTTTGTAACTCTTCTATATAATTTTTGTGACTTTTCAGTAATTTTATTTTTTTTTTTTGCTTTAAAGAAATTTTATAAAATATCTTGTACCATTAATTTTAGAATATATTATATAGTATATTAAAAAATCAATGCTTTTATGTAATTTTCCAACCTTAAGTTAAAAATTGACAATTTTAAGACGTTTTCATTAGAAAAATGTAACGAATTTTTTTATTTATTTTATCGACTTCACATAATTTAATATTTAAACATTTATAAATTATTTTGCAATTTTTTTCTCCTTTTCTCATTTATTCGGAAAACTGTTGAGAAATCCATAAAAAGACCTCCTCTAGAATCATTTCCAATATTTTATTTTATATTTGGTGAGGATCGGAGCAATATTCTGGTAAGTATCAGGAATACAGATACAAAACGAATAAAAACGCATACTTCACGGTAAAATCAATACATCCTTCTTAACAATCACATAATCTAAAAATCAATTGGATAGATTTACTACTAGAGTAGATATAAAAATAAATAGGTTAATGAAGCAATAATATTTTAAAGGTTAAAATTTAGCAGTTATAGCCCCTAAATCGTGGCCCCTTGTATCGGTTTGCCGACCAATATTTTACTCTTAAATCCGCCACTGCTATGGGCTCAAGTATCTATTTGTTATTTTTCGGAATCATCAACAAAGTTTGTGAGAAATCAATTACAATTGTTATAAAATATAAAGTAAAAAAAAAAAAAACAAACAAATTTAAGGAAAAATACTTTTAGAACGATTTTACGTTTTTGTAAGTATTTGCACTGTAAACGATCCCAGATATAATTTTCAGCTAAGACAAGCAAATCTGAATTTATAAAATACTTAAGTAGGTGACTTTAGAAGCGTATCCATAGTATGTTGTTTCAACCGAAAAAATGTAGTTATCTTAACCTCATCTCATTTTCCACACCTTCCAAAATTAAATTTTTTACAAATTTCAAACAAACCCCCCCCCTCCCGAAATTAAACCCTGGTTGCACAACTGAGTGACTTCCATACTTTTTATGCATATTATTGAAAACAATTGATGATAAGGTAGGTAATATTTCAAGACTTTGTAGAGTAATGCTAATATTACATTAACAAACCGAAACAATGTAATATACCATTCTTTACTTAATAAATCAAATATCTGATTCCAGGTATTTTAAACACCAATATTATACCGATGACTAGCACGTTTTTCAACCCTTTTGCCAAATGGACGGTAAACGGAGGAAAATCTCTCACGACAAAAGTCGCATATCGTATATTGTACCTGTATATAATAATAACAAATTTTAACAATCGACTAAAAACAGTCGGATGTATTGTTACTTATACGAACATTGTAATAGACAATGCAGTGAATAACTATTATGTGTAAACGGTTATTAAGTTAATTTATCGTTTACCGTTTCCCTCGTGATATTAACACAATACATTTTGTTCAATATTGTACATTCATTGGCATTCATGGAGTGCACCCGCGCATTGAATCTCACACCTCTATCGATTATTGTAACTAAAGGAAAACTGTTTTATAGAAAAATATCACGTTTAAATCGCATACAAAACTAGCACGGAGAACTGCGAATATTTCGAAAAATCGTTCTTGACATGGCAAAAAAGTCCTAAAACGGCCTGAAATTTTTTACGGCAAACCAGCGGTAGCGGCTCGGTTTAGTGCACAGACTTTGTTCGCAGAGTATGCGGCTGTTAAAATGTGCCCTTACCCCGTAAATGACTCTAAAGTGACGACGGATGTATGACACGACATTACTTATGGTAAACTACTTCTTATTAGAAAATAATGGGGTTTTCGTCATTTTTTCACTGTAGAATAAAAGCAATTTTCTATAGACATGTTTATTGAAATTAAGATTTACATTGTATATTTTCTTCATAATTCAAGCCTTCTCTTTCCTGTCATAAGGACTTTAAATTCTTCAATCACGTCCTCAATTTCAGTAGAAATGTATTGTTTTACGAATATCCACAACAATGCATCCGACGTCCCTTTGGGCCGTCACTGACGTTAATTTTGCTCTGGCAACAGTCAGTTTTGAAAATGTACTTTCACAAGAGCAACTCGTAACGGGAATGGTGAAAAAATTTGTATGGGCTTATAAAGATGTGAAAAAAATTCGGACCGTCCACCGTCTACCAACCAATCTATCCGTTTCGCAATGTTCATGTTAGATGAACCGCGTGGATTCTGGTATACTCGCAAGTAGTTTAACGACTGGCATCAATATCGTTATTATACCTAACTTCGTTCGTGTGCCCCCAAAAACAAGCGTCCAACCGCAGGGCATGCAAGCGTGTACCCTGCATACCCAGTGAGCACGCCTATGCTTGTGTGAATGTATATATATATCTGTATAAACAGATTTAATATTAGTACGACGAGATAGTGACGGCACTGCACGCGCATAAATAATCCACGACAAATGTGTACACAAACGTTATAATATTTATACACGTTAAATCGGATATAATAATATGTTTTCGCGCGTTCGTCGACATCTGCGCGTCGTTCTAGATGTTATTATTTGTTTAAGTTTTATTTTAATTTTTTTTTTTTCTCTCTCGATTTGTTGTTGTAAATATTATATCGTAACGCGGGTGAAGTGTCGTTGACCTCGTATACGTTTGCGCGTATGATATACACACATATTTATGACACGCGGAACACGTGATGTGTGCGAGATGACACCGCGGTGAAGCGATTGAAAAAAATAAAAAATAAAATAAAAAATAAATAATAATAATAATCGAAACGAAAACGCATAAGAGCGCAAGACTGTTAAACCGAAGTAGGAAAAACATCGAAACCGTGTCGAACAACATCGCTAGAATAACGTATCAGGAATACGACGCGGGCTATGGTAGTTTTCTTTTTGGGAAGGGGGAAAGAAAATCGCGTGGAATCGCGCGGGACCGCTGCGTTAGATGATTGCTCCTGTTACATTTAGTTCTAAGATATTGATAACAATCATGAGGTCGAAGGGCTGAATAATGGCGACGGACGGAGAACAGAATAGTTACGTGCACACGCACACGTATACTGCACAGGTCGGTTTGTTGAAACGTTTTTGTTTACGCGAAACTGCAGTCATCGTGATTTGCTGCAGGCGCAGAACCGTTCTGACCAACCAATACGACGCGTCACACTCGAAACACGTAGTTCATGTTTGCAACAACTTACGGTATCATACATATTTAATGCGTAGTACTCTCGTAAATCATCGAATGCCGATTGTGATGTACGATCATGACGACGGCTAACGAGACCTGTGTACTCATACTAAATCGGCACTCGTCCGAGTTGGAACGATGGGATTTATCAAGTTCCTCCGCGAGGACCTATGTATTTGAACCGCATGATTTTTTCGACTAATAATTCATATGAATACGATCAGAAATTGAAAAGTAGTTGTTTTTAATACACGTTTACGTGCAATTCCTTACAATTGTTTTTCAAATGTAGTACTGAATACATCCGCTGATGTAAACACGTTTAGACGTAATCACGTAACATCATTGTTTTACGGGGTTTTCAGAGCAAGAGCAAAGCGGAGGGGTACTGTTAATAATTTTACATCGATTGGAAACCAGCAGTACGTATCGAATATGTGATCGACATTTCGTTTTATTTTTCTACCAGCTTCTAAATGTTTATACTCGCGTAATAACCCGTCGCTAAGACGATAAATAAAACTATAAGACGTCCAGAAGAATGTATCGACGTGCTATATTATACCCTTCTGCTTGCGGCTGACCCGATCCTCCTACGCGCAATGCGATCGCGGCAGGGCACGTCAAAAAACTAATTACTTCGGTGGACAACCCGTAAGCATGCGATAACTAACTAGAGATTCCTATTTCGCGTGTACACGCTTTCACGTATCTACGTTAAATCAACGTTCGTAAATATAAAAACGTGCACTTGAAAAATCCGTGTACACGTGTAATTATTCACGTGTACACGTGCGTGTTCACGTATTCCCTTATTCATGTAGTTTCCTATGTGTACTTTCCTTAAAATCGTAATATTGTTCATCCAACAAGTAAAAGTTTATTGTTAATAACGATGTTCCCGGCTATTGATAAACATCGATCGGAACTTATCGATATAGCGAGCGTTGGTAAATATTTTTTCGCCAACGTTCCAATTACTGTGTGAGTATTATTATCTTCTCTAGATTTCCACCATTCTTTTGGATTTAAATAGCACTTTAATTGAGGCGATTGAATTATTTAAATTATTTAATATGCATTTTTTAATGCACGTGCAGCTATAATGATTGTCGGGCCAACGATGAACAACAATCATGCGATGTGCATACAACACTTTAAACATTTTTTAAAACATTTCGTATTTTTTCTTTAACGACAGTCGATAAAAAAAAATAAAAAAAAAACGTATACTTTTTTTTTTTTTGCTGCTTATTCCTTACAAATCTTATAATTTGATTCTACGGCGGCCGTAAATTGACGAAATCCAAAGCCTGAACAGTATGATAGTAGTCATTGGGTACGTGGAAACAATTGTTAAGTTTGTCCGTTGCTTCAGCATTTTCGCATTTCAGTACCGCATAATACGGAAAATACATTACGCTCGTGAACACGTATACTGAATCCGCGTGTACTGAGCATACGCGAATGCAAATTTTTCGTTCACGTGTTCATGGACTCCGTTGTACTAGTTGGTTTGGTGTACTAGTTCACGTTTTCAATCGGGACCTCTACAACGAACAGCCGTACATATTTTACCGTGTAACGTGCGCGTACGGTTGGGTTAGGTTTGCTCGTACACCTCTCGAAACGGAAACGTATACATCTCCCGTCGAAGAACGGCGCGGGGTAAAACGTTGTGCGTATCTTAATTTGTTCATGAACCATTACTGTGTATATGTATCATCGTGTGCGCGAGTATACGGCGCTCTAATCGCGTGGACAATATTATCTTTGAATTTTAATGAATAGCGCTCGAAACGCGCACGCAAAAATTAACTTTGTACGAATTCGTGCGCATGTTAGCGGTTATACGCACGCCCAGCGAGAAAGTCAATTAAAGAATAATTATTTGACAATTATTGGACACACGCGCACACACACCATAATTAACGCCAACGTCACCGACATTTGTGTTGACTACGAGCGCGTGCACAATAACGTACGAAAGTTAGAAGTACTCGTATGATAAATGTGTGCACCCTGCAGCGTTTAGTTTGGTCGGGACTTTTTCCGCTCCCGTTGCATCGGTTTCGTTTCCAGGCCGGATCGACGACGAACCAAAGCCGGGTTGACTTCAAATCAGAAATAAAAGAAAAGAAAGTTACAATGATGAAACGATTCGAAAACCAGAAGAAACATAGTGGAGATTGATGTTTTCATCTATGTATAAGTCACGATGTACTGTCGAGAGAACGGAAAATTTGATAAATGCTAATAGTATTATCGTAATATTTTGCATGTGTGCATGTATGGTGATTACTGATTACTGTTTAGCAACGCTGTACATTTATTTTTTTTTTTTTTAACATAGAACGCGTAAGATTATTTACCGAATCATGGCAGTCTGGATGACATTGGATGAAACCAAATCGAGGTACGAAAACGCGGTTGCACATATAGGAATCTTTTTGTGTTTTTGGGTGGATTTTTCTATGTGGTAATAAGACATAGCTTTTTAGTTACAAGTGTGTGTACACACACACACACACACGCACTCGTACAATAAAATACGCAATGATGTGCGTGATATAAGATTCGCCTCTACTGCGTAAGTAGGACAAGGATTTTGACGACGTTAAAAAATGCAAATAATATTTTATTTATTTATATTTTTTAAACGTCGAAAGCCGTTTAGAGTATTTACTTTGACCCGGCTAATCGCGTAAGGAGTCAATAAGCTAATAGACATTTACAAATGATAAGAATATTGTTAGACAAACGAATACACAAATATACATAATATATTATACACACTATTGTATACCACCCGAATGCAAATAATAAACAGCTATTATAACGTTTGAACTTCAATTTATTAACGTTAGTCGAAATGTGCCTGATCACGCAAAAACAATTAACGACATAGATAACAGATTATGCTCTTCAAAGTATTGTTTTAATAATATTATTTTGTGCACAGTTTGTTCTAAACGTATTATATGTAGGTAATAGATTAGTATTTATTTAGTATTTATTCATATGCCTTATGTATCTAAAACACAACAAAATAAAATAAAATAAAATAAAAATATTGCAATAACCTATACATTTACAATCACCCTCGAGCAGTGATAAAAGATCATGCAATGCATCGGAAAAAAAAATGTATATATTATACACACTCGTGTTCACGTACGGGAGTTAACTCGTAAAATTGACGTTGATTAGTGTAGAAAAACGTTTTTCATTTAGTTTTCAATAGATTGCAGATTTATAAATTATTCATTTTACGATTATGTTTTTAAAAAAACTTTTTTTTTTCATATTAATATGTCTACAGACCCCTTTTGCAGTATAGGAAAATACTGTGTTCCAATTCATACGTATTGAACCGTTTGTAAATTAAATTTAGATTATTTCTTCGAGATTGTTAAAATAAATTGCGAAATCTGCGTTATTCTTATAGAAAACACAAAACTGCAAGCGGTGTAAATTATAACTATTAAAATAACGATAGTTTGCTGTTGTTCGCAGTTTCAATACATTTGCTGTTCGCGATAAATACAATAATATGGTACGTGCAATTATTGTTTCCAAAATTATGTAATAGTTCGAAAAACGGTAGGCGATTATTTCAAACACCCGACTCGAAATATTACATACGTAAGTATTACTATTGAACGACATTAAATTAGATTTAGAAAAACTCCATCGTCTACAAATATGTATAGGTACGTATGCGGAGGCAGATATATTTTGTGTAACAATACGAAAAATATCTTTTTTCATAAACCGTTATTGAACAACGGACGTTTTTATATTGTCAACCGACAGAATACGCAATTATATTTCGTATATAATACAAATGTATATATAGGTATATGTGTGTGTTATAACCTACACGTAATTTATTTTTAACCGTCGACATATATCGCATTTTGTTTTTATACGTTTCACGTAGTCATTTACATCTCAGCCTTTTTAAAAATATACAGTTTCGTCAATACTGCACTTTTGTAAAGCAGAATAAGACACGTAAATATAATACAACACGGGAATGTATTGCGAGAAAAAACACCATACGCATAACCGGATATACGCTTTTTCGCGTTATTGTTTTAAAACTTTTTACCCGACAAATGTTCCAGTAATTCCGGTAATGTTTCATAAAAACATTTTTATTTTTTTGTTTGAACCCATCCTGCAAATACACATACAACCGCTTAGTTTGTTTATTATTTGTTCGGAAAATTGCGTGTGGATGTGAACGATTTTAATCCAAGTGACTTCCTGCAAAAGATGAACAAAAGAAAGGATCTAGAAAAATCGGATTTTCTGATACGTATTACACAATGCGATTTGTCAACACGTCAACAACTTACGAAATTTAAAATAAAAAGCAATAACACAATTTAATAACTCTACGTATGTGTGACTCGATGAAGATGCCACTGCAGCGCTGTGTAAACGTAAAAGCTTACGCAAATGATAATAGTTTTTCGCTTGCAGCCGTATAGTGAAAATGGAAGGTATAACCTGGAACTCGATTAACCCCAAAGCGAATGCAGTTTCAATTTACATTTTCAAATTTCAAATTTTTTGAATCGTTATATTTTATAGTTTTATAAAAGTTATATTTTAGTTATTTTTGAGTTATATTTTTACTAGTTGCAATCAGTTGGCACTATAATACTAGTCCAATTGTTGTATTCAGAAAATAATTTATAAAATTAATTTTGTATGAAGTCGACAAAATTACCAACTATAGAAAATAAGAAAAAGTGTCATTTTGCTATGTACTGATTAAAATACGTTTCAAAAATTAATTTTGTCGATTGTTTTATTTCTCGAGAATGCGTTGATTTTGCTAGGTAAAAATTAGATGTATCTTAAAAACCACTGGCACTAATAATAAGATCATTTTAAATTAATTTTCACGATTAAAATTTAAGTTAAGAAAAGAGTACCAATAACCGAAAAAATAAAAGAAAAGGCATAAGTATCTTAGTTCTTTGTTTTGAACGATAATTTTATTTATTACACTCAAGACGATAGTCTAACAGTCTACCGTATAATAACTTCAGCGTTTTCGGTTTTTTCCAAGAACGAGTATAGTATAACCCTATAAATATATATATATATATATATATAGATAAGAGTTTGCAAAATGTGCAAGTACGTATAAGGAGGAAAGCACGTTTTTGATTACAGAAACTTAGAACTACCTATATATATATATATATTTATATAAAATGTAATTGATAGTAACAAGTGAGTTAAAATAAGTAACAGCCAATGCCCAATATACTACAGAGGAGACGCCACGTACAAGTGGTGGCATGGGACTGCATACGCGTTATTACCTTTTCGAAGGCTCCGGGCTAGTGGGAAAAACGGCGGGGGGAGAGTGAGAGTGGAAGCTGAGATGTGTTTAGTGCTGTTGGCCGAAAGTGAAACGAATACCGGAAATCGTTTTACCGTGGACCAAAAAAAAAAAAAAACTCGTCACTGCAGGTTTGTGCGAGGCGGGAGGACCTACGTGAATTTCGGGTCGCGTCGATCGAACCGGAGGAACAGCTGAAATTTATAATTTTACTATAGCGAATCGGTAATCGAAGTGCACGCACGGTGCAAATAACGGGCCGTTTATAGCCTATAGGTATACACGTGCGGGCTATCAAATAGTCAAATACAACGCAGTTTGCAGAGAACTTTCGGTTCGCGACGCTTGCAGATGACAATCGACTTGTTTCTGGCCCTTGGCGGAGGAGATAACCTCGAAAAGGACGAAAACGTTTCCACGACGAGTGCGCACGTTATTAACGTAATCCTAATGCTACGCCGTCATTACACAAACATTTACAGCCGACGGCGATGTGTTTCTCCGGTTTCACGACGACGGTCGAATTCCGTTGTCCTTTTTTCCGTCAGTTTCAAGAAAATGTGTTTATCCCCGGTCAGACTCGCTAATCGCATGATTGGACGGTTCTACAATCAGTTGTACCGATGACCGGCGGACCACCGTACACGCCAATACTACATGTGTGACAATATAATTCGGGGTCGTACGTGTTCGTACATTATATTAAGGAATACTTATTCGTTATGAACGAATTTTGGTTAATGGTAGGGTAGGAGGAACGGGGTATTAGGAAATCGAAAACATGTGTGTTAATGTATTCCTATTGAATAGTTACGTGTATTGTAGCGAGGGCGGATCGTTTCGAGACTTGCGGAAAACATTGCAAAGCTTTTTGTGCGCCTAAACGTGTTATGCTGGGGACAAATAGTCAAAATTATATAAACATTCACGTAATATTACTATCGGGTTCGCGTAAGAACGATAACCGAATAGTTTACAGCTACCACGTGTATACTATAAAGATATTTTTGTGAAAACGTGTTCACAACAATGAAACACAGGGTTGTAAGTAAATTATTATTTTAATACCTATGTGTCAATACCATTGGTTCTATTGATTCGATGGAAGAATATTCTGGAAAACTGTTCGGTTTTCAAACGAAATACGTATGCGAATAAACACAACATTACTGGGGCGTGGATCCGGGAGTGATTTCTTTTGTAAAAATTATTTTGATCTTCTTTTCACTTCAATAAATATTTTTCCTCGTATTAAAAGGTTGCTTGTGGAGAACTAGGATGTACAGCGTTATTGTTCAATCCGTCATTTTCCAATAATGGATATATATTTGCACAATACACGCTTCGACGGGATTTTCAACAAAGGATCTCCGGAACAGCCGCAAAAAAACTGGTTTCCTGTAACGAGAGACGATTATTAGGACGAGGTATAATTAAAATAGGATACAAAGACCCACTCCCCGGTCTTGTAACATCCTTCTTCGACATCGGATTGTTTGTGGTGCATTTACAAATGGCGAACCGACAATACGCTGGGGTTTATAAAATCGTATCGATAAATCCTCTTTTGTTGTCGGATTCCTAGATCTTATCGGAGCCATGTAAATTACGCGAAACAATCATTTCCTCAGCGTCTTTGATCCAGTGGCGAGGTACGTACGCCGTGCGTTACAGGGGCGCGGCGGCGGACTGTTGATACGTAATGCATACCCTATCCGCGCCCGAGTAATATTTTATTCCTACAAAAGCCTGATGATAATTTTACATTTTAATCGAACGGCGAAACCCTACAATTGGCAATAAAATGAAAAGTGTACACGTAATGGAATATACGCAGCTACTCCTGCGTACGTACACATACCAGGGGCACTATGCGTTCAAATAGTTTCGTATTGCATTCCATTCGCCGAGGACAGCGCATAAAATGCGTCGGCGGTCTAGAACGAAAAACGTCTCTGTCGATCTCACACGTTCAGGTTCGTTCGAACGAAACGGCTTTAAAGTTGCCGATATTGGCAACGCACACGTGTGCGTCCCGTTCTACTGAAATCGAATGTTCGTTTCACTGGCGTCGATAGGTACCGGGAGCTTTTGTTCTGTTATTGTTCGCACACGGTGCGCGCACGAATCGAAATGCGCGTCGAAGAATTCTCGGGCGGAACCAGAGCCCTTGACCGGCGCACGACGCTATCAGTAACACACGTCCCTCGACGCGCGCGCCAAATCGGTTTACAAACGACAATCTGTTTACGTGCACACGTAGACGACCCTCGAAAATGACTCGGACCCGTCGAGTGCGTGTGCAGCGCGGAGTTTTCCGACGCTTCGAAACGATTAAACGCCGCCGTACGCTGTTCTCGCGCGCAGAAAGAGTTTTTAAGTGGTAAAAAAATAACCGGAGTTCACGTTTAAACGGAACGTTCGAAGTGGACGGTTTAAACGTTTTGGATTTTTTATCACTCAAAACGGAATCGAATAAATATCCGTAGCGCACAGCCACTGGCGGTACGAACAATCCGAGATCGTATTGTGATTTTTCGTTTACGTTTCTTCATTAAAAATATAATTATTATTATTATTATCATTGCACTCGTCGCTTTGCGCTTTACACACAACATACATGGTATTACATATAAAACAGTAAGGATGTTTTAAAGATGACCTTCAAACGAATACTACGCTGCTTTGTGTGCACGCGCCAATATTATAAATTCCTCTTGTATTCGAATTCGTGCTCGCTGCCGTACCGAATATAATATTAATAATGATAATAATAATAATGTATGCTATTTGTATACATATATTTTGTGTGTGTGTGCGTGCGTATGGTATACGATTGGCTCGCTCGGAGTCCTTTGACGATCACTTTTGACCGTCGAATTTACGACCGCGTTCTGTATAATATTTTACGCAGGAGTTACGTGTACTGTAATACGTTACGCATATACATATCGACACACGCTGTCGGCAGCCGACGTTGTCCCGATGCCGAGCTGTTGCGTAGTACGACCCAACCGACCGTCGTAAATGTTCTCTCCCCCGCCGAATGTCGACGGCGACGGGTCGAAATTGTCGGAACCATCGCCGGCTTCTGGCCGATGTACAGAGCGATTCTGTCGACAAGCACCCGCGGCTACGTCCGTATGCCCCGTGCGCACGGGTGCAATCGAAAAACGTTAACACTCTTCGGCCTTTTGTATCAGCACATCCCGCCCGGACGGGAAAAATTGAAACAATCTTATTATTATCAAACGTTAGCCCGTATACGATATTACACGAATTATGCGTTACGTACGTCTAAATGTTCAGGAACACGACATTTTTACTGTTATATCTTACGGATTATATTACCGTTCTAAAATCAAAATTTGGTTGCGACGAGAAATACTGCTCGGGCCGTAAACTTAATTTTCAATAAAAACAAAACATTATTTGCACGCGCATCTCTTTAACGTATGCATACAGAGTGCTTAAAAAATGTACAGTTAATATGACACGTTAAATTTAAAAGTATGCGTACATTTACTGACACTCTGCACGTGTATACAGCGCGATACGCGTATGTTTTTTGTAGGACGACGAGCTACGCGATACTCCTTCGGTTCTGACGTAATTTAATGTAAATATAAATATTTTATACGCAGTACTCCGTTATAATATTATACGCTGCACCGGTACGCGTACGCGTGTACTATATTTTTAAGAGTTCGGTGTGAAAAAAAAAGAAGATAAATATGACGCGTTTCGAAAACAATGTGCCATTAATTATAAAATTCTAGAAAAGTGTTTTCGCCCACTGTTTACCATTTCTAGTAAAATTTACGCGTATAGATATAAAAATAACACCGTATTCGTGTACAATATAATATCATACATTGTATGCGCGTAAAAGAGCCGGGAAAAACGAACAACTCGCGAAAAGTTTTCTACATTGTTTGCGTGTTACGAGCACGAAAAAGCAACATATAAGTGAGAATGTTTTTCGTGAAATTTGTATGTTTTTACACCCGAAACCGCGGAGTTCTCGACAGTATTACTTTACCTAAGAATTTCACTTGAAATAAACATGAACCGTATAGGCTAATCAAAATGATCATTAACATATGATTTATTTGTCGCGACAGTATGACGTGAACTTATGAAAGATCGTAAAAATTTCGTTTATCCGGCGATCTGGTTTTTTTTTTTTAAATTTCATCGTTAATGTGAATTCTACCTTACTACAGTTTACACGTATACTATGAGACGATATTACAACGTTTATTATTTTATTACCTATTTGTTTCTCGGAATTTTTCGTCGTAGCTATTCATGTGTCTCGCATATGCATACAGAAACTGCTGTTCGTTTGTACACAGATCGCGTTCGCAACAAATTCACAAACTCTTGATGTGTACACCTGTAATTGACACTGTAGAAATGGTTCAAATCGCTTTTTATCGGTACATTTTTATTCAAAAGACCAACAATCACAATCGCTTTGGAGTTAAGTACGCAAAAGATTTCTCCAATAGTACTTTGAATATATAATGAACACCCACCAAGAATTTACATCTGGCCATAAGTCGATGACTCGTCTGTAGGCCCTAGCTCGAACGGCGGCCGTCCCCCCTCCCCCCGTTCTACGTAAATATTTATCAGTATATTTATAAAAAGCAATTAAATATACGCGCAGCGTATATCATATTTATAATACATACATATGTAACAAAACTGTGCCGGATCATCTGTGCTCATCGAAGGGACACGTAATCTATCTAACGTAATAGTATGAAATTACTTATACTTAGAATTATATGTTGAAAAATACTCGTCAATACGATCGTTTTCATTAGGTACAGACGAGGCGAATAAAGTAAAACAATTAAACGAGTTCGTTGAACCGTGTAAATGGAATCCAATGTGCTTTGTAGGACGTAAATTTAATTTAATGAGGATCGTAAGTTTGAAATTGAATGTCCCCATTGTCAGTCCGTATCCTTATTTACATCCTTGGTTTCTCAAGGTTCACGACGATTTTGGCCGTGTGACAATAACTCAAATTATTGTTTCACAGCAGTTATATTCGTCGAGTCGGCGGACTAGATATATATATATATATATATATATATATATATATATATATATATATATATTTATAGCCTCCAAATTAATCTTTTTGTCGATTTTTTTCCACTGCTCTTATTCGGAACACAAAAAAAAATGAAATAATAATAATAATAAAAACCCGTTGTCTGTCATCGAACTCCGTCGCGTTACTTTTCGGTAGCGCAAACATATCCCGATGCATTTCTGTTGTGTGCAATTAAATGTTATTCGAGTTGCACTTGTGTCCCATTTTAATATTAATACATTTAACGAAGCCTACGCGTTTTTATTTTTACCATACAACAAACATTTGCTTAACCATCGAATTTTCCGTAACGCACTTAATTATAACTAAACATCACTTAACCGTGTTTATTGCACAAACATCGCGACAGGGAACTATGAATGTGCAGTACACACACACACACACACACACACACACACACACACACACGCACGCGCATACACATACACACCACGCAGTAACGAACACACGAGTGCGGTATCGCGTGCTTGTTCCGAAACAAAAGACCCACGGATATTTACATGAGCTTACCCCGCGGAGGAGACGTTGCTTTTGTTCGTACCTGGACCGCGCACCGAAAAGGTGTCGCAGCTCGAAAACATGTCAAACCTGATACGTGCACGCCGATCGGGCTGTACAAGTACATACATGTATATATATATATATATATATATATATATATATATATATATATATATATATATATATATATATATTTACATATATGTTTATGCGATCATACCCGCGCACAGTCTATACGGGTACACACAGTGGCTTGGCGAACTAAAATATGTTCAGAGACAAGTATATTAGTACATCCAGTTAATCACTACTGGATACTGACATTCGTTTACATCAATATTAAAATATCATTTTGTGTGTTATTTACCTAAACTTTTAATCTTGAAGGTAAATGATTACCCATCCACCCAGTGGTACCCACCGACCCCCCCCCCCCAAAAACTGAGATGGCCGCCTCTCGATTACCCCTCCCCCTCACCACGCTACTGGGTACACATGAGTTTAATGAATTGCGGCCAGTCCGAGAACGGAATAAGGTCGAGAACACATCAAGATTTAACGAGACAAAACGATGAGGACCGTGGTCTCCTCGACTGCGGTTTTGTTGAAACATATTATTATAACGGTTACTCGTTTTGTTTTTCGTTTATTCTATTTTATTTTTTTCGTTTTCCCCTCCCCCCACCATACAAATCATTACGGTCCGGTTAATATCTCCAATCGGTGTCACCGCGTACACACCGTATACGATAAACGTAAACAAAACATGTTCATATCGAACGTTTTCTGCGATTGTTTGCGCGATGTTTGCCAACTCCGTAAACTCGCGGTGCGTGTCGTGCGATTTGAGTTTTAGCCGACGGCATGAGAAAAGATTAACAGCCGGTCGACTGTGCGAAACATACTACTCTGTTACTGAAATCCGTGCACACCTCGGGTTTTGTCGACTCTACCACATTTCCAAAATCGGGCGGCACCGACTCGTAAGTGGATCCGTATGAAAATCGATAGCGTTTCAGGTCGAGGCCATTAGGTTTTTGGAATCGAAGATTCGGCCGTACCCATGCTCATTGCTAACTTACCTATGTGATTATGATTTTGTGATAATAACTCTTTTTTTTTTTTTTTGCCTTTCCCGTCGTGCCTGGTCGTACACGACTGATGTGGTATTATCGCGAGGAGTTTTGAGAACGCAAGCCGGTAAGAATAATCCCGTAGAAAACCGACGAAAATGACCGGTACAACGTTCACCGACACACGGCGCCACCCGACTCGCTGTACTACCGTTGTTCGGTTTACCCTTAGGACCAACCATGTGTATAAGGTACGCATGCAACACGGTCGGGCGGGTAATGTTTGTTTACTTCTCGAATCCGGCACAAAATGCTGTTGATCTTTTCATTGAAATGCGCGCAAACGTAAACGTGACCGCACAAGTAGAAAATCCCGTCGAGTGTTTTTCTGGTGCGTAGCATATATTATAATCAGCAGGTGCTGCGGACGAATTTCGAATTTCGATAAAAACCGCATGTTTATTTTTATTTGAACGGTCCGATTCGATTCGGTTAAACTGTCGTTCTTCGTCATCACGTTTGCAGCATAACGTTCAAACAAACCGTTTAACACGTTCGACCCATATTTTTACACGACTGCAGACTGTGATAACGTATTACGTAAACACCACCTACATCAAATGATCTTACATATCTCGGACGGATTACTGCTCTACAATTTTGTTGGACTTTAAGGTTTTTTTTTTTTTTCTAATGTACACTGTTCCGAAACGTATTTAACATTAAAAAATTAACTGTGCCCATAATATGGAGTATCACGGAGTATATCAATTGGAACCGTTAATCAATGTTTGAAAACGAAACTAATGCATATTTATGTATGTATACTTATTCATGGTATGAAGCTTCGTGGTGTTTGTATCGTGGGCGGAGCTCCACGCTCTTCTCTAGAAAAGTATCGTCCTGACACTTACACGAGTTACAAAAGTTAATTCACTAAAAACCAGTCTATTCCATTTTTATCTTCCCAACTTATCCAATATTAACACTTTCCTAAAATTACTTATTGCAGAAAAAGACAAAAACTTCTTAGACTTTGTACTTTTCAAATTAGTAAACTGAAAACTTTAGAATTCTGCAGAAAAGAACAACAACTAAGAAAATATATTTAGTCCAACGAATACAATTTCTTAATGTTCAGTAGTTAAATTCGCAAACAATAAAGACAGTTGGAAAACTGATTTAGCACTTAGCCAATTTTCTTGTTGGAAAAAAAAAGAACCGTTTTAATTATAAATGTTTTCACTATAAATTACATGGCAATTTTATCCATTTTCGATGTATGTATACATGTATGTGTATATTGTGTTTGCATCATTGATTCCAAGAAAGTTTTCCCCGTACACATTCCTCACCGTGACCGTTGACGCTTTTTTTTCTTTCTTAAAGATCTTAAAATTTATTGCACTTCCAAATATAACTATTGCGTTTTTTTTTCTGTTAACAAATTTCGTGTTAATCAAACTAGTCTACTTGAATGTTTGAAACCGTTGATAATACCAAACGGAAACATGTTTAACACGCGTATGCATATTTTTTTTATTTTTCACAACGTCAACATTTATAATTAATGATTTGTTTTTATGAAGAATGTAATTTTTCAAATGTCATATATGAGTTGAAGATTTTAGTAATTACAGGAAAGTATAATAATTATAAGTTGAAGAACTCATTTGCTTAATTATATTAAACAGTTATACTTCGAAATTTTAATTATAAAACTTATTTTCTGAAATGATTACTTTATAATAATGCATCTTGAACTTAAGGTTACGTCAATTTTAGTAATTAAAAATGTTAGCAAAGTATTAAAATACATTGTTTGTAGGATAAATGTAAAAAAATACACCGAAGGCATAAAGAGTAATTGATGCAGGATGATGGAAACTCATCACTCAACACAAAACAGCAGAATTGTGTTAAAATAATAAATTTTAAACTTTTAAAATAATATAATGAAAAATAATACATTCTAAGAACGATTCCATAGATTGCAATATTGTTTATATGAATTGTTTACATACTATAACCTCACATTTTACAATGAATATTTTAACTTCAAGTATTTAATTATGAAATTCGGTGTAAAAAAAACCCCAGTGTTAATTATTGCAAATACAAAAATTACAATTTTTATAGAATAATGCTCACAAATATTTTGTTTCAAAACTCTATAAGATCATCCTGCCGAAGTGTGACATTACTGTTTAATATTTATTATCCGAGTAATCGACTCGAACTTCTATGATAATCGAATGGAGTATACAATTTTCTCAAGACCTGCAAGTTTCCAATTCCGATCACATTATGTTGATAACATTTTGAAGATGATGGGTTCTTAGTCTTTATTTTTTTAAATCTTCTACCGGATATTTCCAAAAACAACTTTGTGTAGAAATTCTAGCTGACATTTAAAGGTTGATATCATACACAAATATAGTACTTCTTACAATTTAACGTCCCAAATTTTTAAAATTTTAAATCATAGATTCTCGAAACATCATATATAAATAAATTCTTTTCACTATGTATCCGGTATGCGTAGGATCTAACATTTCTGCAAAATTCGGTTACCGCGCGATGAATTGATTTACTAATTATTTTAGTGCGAGAATGTAACCATATTATATGCTATTCATAACGGACTTTATCCAGAAGTACTTCTGTTCGCCTCCACCGTAACTCCTTTATGTGCGTTAATTTTTCGGCCAGTATGCGTTGTACGACTGTAATATCGTATGCGTGACAAAAGTTAAATGCTAACTAAGTATTCGGAACGGCGCAAGTCTCGCCGCCGGGATAATTGAAACGGACCATTATACACAATATAATATAGAGATTTCGATTTAATCGTTGCGATTGTAGATGTGTGTGTGTGTGTGTGTGTGTGTGTGACGCGTATATATACATACAGTGCCACTCTATACATAAACTATATAGTAAATAATTTATTGGTAAGATACTAAGTATAAATGGTATCGTTTTCAAACTCAATGTACAAATATTCGAGAATAATTAAATCCGCCGCAATTAAAATTATTCAAGCGAATCTAATGCGATCGAAACAAATGTATGGCTATAGATAACTTTGCATATTAATATATCACGCACTTTATCATATAATTTCTGGGATGTACTTGTACCCTGTTTTTGGGCTATTGATAGTTTTGTACCAAATGAAATGTAATATCAAACGTGATACTTTTACACTAAATGCGGTACAAATGTACATCATCTCAAGCTTAGGTGTAAACGGTCGTGTAACAGTATGTATACCGACATATTGGCCGTGTTCCCAGATTAGTGATTTAGATACAACATAAAATAAATATATAATACAAAAAAGAGATACGTATACGCTTGTTTACCTGTTGATTAAAAATAGATTTAAAAAATAACACAACAGCAATGAGAAAACAATTATTTTCAAGACATTTTAGTCTCTGCTACACGATTGATTGAAAATTCAGTATTTTTACGAGAAACAAGAGCATAGTTAGAGGGGTTAGAGTTCAAACACCCTTCCCCCCGATATTTTTTCATGAAATAAAACTAAATGATTTTTAAATGACCATTACATTTGAAATTTTAAAATTTAATAGTCAAAAAAACACATTTATACTCTAAACCCCACTCCAAAATATTTGCCTGGCTATAGCCTTGGTAAGAATGTATTGAATGTGTAAATGTGTTAACATTATTAAATTTTAGATGCATAGTAAAACCTCGCTATGAAGGAACCTCGGTAAGACGAAAGCCCCGGTAACACTAAAAATTAATTTGATTTCGTTTCAAATACATAACTTCAATGTTTCAATTCAACCCGCCAAGGCGGAAGATTTCCGGAAGATCTCACTAAACCGGAAATAAATTAGATTACGGGTAGTTACGACTGGCGAACTTTAATGGTTATCATCGTACCGTCGATACACGTAAAATGACATTTACAGCTATGTGGTAAAATGCAGTATATGTGCAATATACACAGAACAGAAATATTATATTATTTTTGTACAACACGACATGCCGTCTTAACATTGGACTGTCCAACGTAAAAGTTCACATTCCACCCCGAACACGTTTTCGTAAATCTCGGTTCATGTTTAATAGGTCTGAAGTGAATTCCGATGACAATACCCAAACTGAAATTCAAGATATTTTTGTTGATGTTAACCCTGAACACTTTATTCACTTTAATGATTAGCTTGAAGCACCACAAACTTATGATTCGGCCACATCTATTGTCGATCTATTACGACGAGGATAATGAATTTGACGAATATGAAAAACCAGAAAATCTCATAAAATACTATAAAACTGCTATTTCCTACCTTGAGAAGCTATAAAAGTTCTCCTTAACTGTATCCAGTAGTGAGCTTTTGGATTTGACATCAAGAGCTAAAAAATATGTAGAAAAAAAATCAATCACTGATTATTTCCAAAAAAAAATATAATTTGTACATCTATTTTTTCTAATTGTCTAATTAATTTTATTTATGATTCTAACTTATACAAGTTATACCTACATGTTTATAAAAACAATACATATTGAAGGAAAATAGATAAATAATCTTTATATTTTTATTTTTATTTTTTAGTGAACCGCGTCAAAACGGAAAAATTATACGGTCCCAAGCAAGCGGTCTCGTCTTAGCGAGGTTTTACTGTCTGTTACTAACGTCGACATCATTATACGAACGACTTTCATATAGCATATATAACCTAACAAACTATATATTTTGTAATAGTTGAATATTCATTATGACATTGATTAATATTCGTAGTGATTCTCTGTAAATATTTTGTACGAAAAGTATTGTGAAAAGTTGTCTGGTAAAACACCGATCTGGTGACGATAAACAAGATCAAAAACAATAAATCATAAATAAAAATAAAATTTTATACGAAAATAGTTCGTAACAAATCGTAATTAATAGATAAATTATTCATAGCTCTGTCACAATAATATAATATGAATTGAGTTGTTGTACTGAACAGTCTTCACTTTTGTTATAACAATGACAATGGCGATAATGTTGTACTTGCAACAATGTGCCAAGGTTTGATTTAATTTTTTTCTGATAAGACTAAAACACTTTTTGTTAAAAAAAAAAAAGTAAACCACGTAAAAGAATTGTAAATATTTTTTGGTATATTTTATACGAGTATATTATATATTATGAATTCAATACACTAGCTGACCCGGCAAATGTTATTTTACCTATAAAGAATGTATATACATTTTAGCTGTATGGCATTGCCGGTGAAAGTTTTTTCGAACTTAGAATTGTCACTTTGTTTAACTTTCAGTATAATGAAAAAATAAATAAATAAAAATATGATAAAATAAACGTGGAAAAATGATTTAACGATAATCGACAGATGCAGACTGACGAACAGTCTTCAATCTACAAATTTAATATATTTTAAGAAGAAGTATGTTTATACTTATATACAGTATGTATATATTTATATCTATTTTCTGGCATTCCGGAAAAACCAGGGGGCAGAAAATTCCAAGAACAACGTATCAAAATGTAGCAAATTCATAGCAAAATTTTGATACCAATTTTGAGTTGTGTAGAGAAAGTGCCGGTGCTACGTCAAGATAGCATCGGCATGTTTGTTTCCGGATTTCCGGAAAAACCAAATTGTAGCAAATTCTAAAAATAGTGTAGCAAAATATTGATTCATGATTCCAGAATGTAGCACTAAGTGTCGGTGCCAACTTGATGGACATGAAGTATGTGTATTTTTCAAAAACGATAAATTAAATTGCCGTAACAAATACGAAATCGCCGATAATAAATCCCATGAAGATTAATTTTAAACATAAAACATCGACAATGCGTCGTCTTTATATGCTCTTTTCGATTTATTTTGTTGATATGTATAGTAAACTATCAATTGGTAATTTTTTTTTTTTTACGGGACGAGCCCAATTACAATTTGTATTATTAGTTATTATTGTAACATATGCAACTTAAATCTATTTGCCGAATGAAAGTAAAAATAATCGCAAAACAATTAGATTACAAAATTTAATTTGGACAGTAAAGGTATAACAAAAATATATATCTACATAAAATAATTAATATTTT
Organism: Sipha maydis; assembly: GCA_034509805.1. NCBI lineage: Eukaryota > Metazoa > Arthropoda > Insecta > Hemiptera > Aphididae > Sipha > Sipha maydis. The sequence goes on from JASXSY010000579.1 coordinate 717,295, forward strand.
TAAAAAATAATCGAAAATATGAAAATTAAATAAATCAACCTGGACATCATTAGCTGATTTCATTAATCTTTTTAAAGACGAGCCAAGTGAATGATTTGTTTTTTTTTTTTTAATGGAATATAAAAAGCATTTGCAGATCTAGTACGAAAATGAGGTACATTAAAGGTTAAAGCAATTGAGTAATTCAGGAGTGTTTACAAAAACCATTAATAATTTTATAAAGAAACTTATATCTTATTATATTTCATAATAAATATAAATTATAATTAAACACAACCAAAATGAGAAGAAAAAAGAGGAAAAAGCAAAAAGGCATTTAAACGTAAAAAGATAAAAAAAAAATAAGAACAAAGTATTCACCCATTATCTTGGAAATTAAATGAAACACGTTTAATTTAAAAATTATTTTTCTCTTATTATTCCAAAAAAAAAAAAAAAAATAAGGTCGTTTCTCTTCAAATCCCAACCCTATAGGGTTAAATGTTAAATTAAAAATGTTATTAGTAAAGATTGGTGTTAATATTTTTTATCTTTTACACCCGGACTGTTATTTTTCAGCAAGGGGCGAATAGCGATTTTACAAAAAAAAAATTTAAAAAAAATGTTCGGTGAAAATTAAACGAATCGGCAGACCGCCGACAGTTCTATTAAACTAATCGGCAGGTCTAGAGCCAGAGCTACACCGATCTAGCCAGATTCGCAGTGGCAGTACTGCTGGACTTGTAATGCAATCTAGCCAGACCAATGTTACTCCAGTGAGTGCTATACCGACAGCTTGAGATTTTGCCGAGCGGAATAACATGAAATGTTAATGAAACGTGTCTCCCGTACAACACACGACGATAAGGTAAAAACATTTCGTGCGGACTGAACGTGCGCGGTTTTCACGTTATGTACACGAAATATCGATGCGGTTAGGCTACGTTGGGTTTATCGGCGTTTTCGTCGGTGACTCGTCCACGGGCCGCCCTCTTTGATGTCAAGGAACAGCCGCGTTTCGATACGTATCAGACTGTGACCGGCCCGAAACGATGGTCCAATACGCGTGTCAAAATGTGTTCAACGTCAAGACTCCGGATGCGCAGCGTACCCTTGAGTACCGCCGACGTCTGCAGAGTTTGATTTCACAGCAGCAACGGTTTCAAGATCATATTATTACTATTACTATTGTTGTTTTATTCGGCCTCGATCTGTTATAGGGGTGTTACGTAAACGGATATCTGTCTGAACTCAGTGCCACCCGCGTTTAATCGATTTCGGCGTCATTGCGCGACTACGCGTGCACGTTCACTGGAACTGCGCAATCAATTCAAAATACTATGACAATACGAATGATAAACGTCCATGCGTCGTGTAGATTTCACGTGGTGACGAGTAGGTACCTACGGTTTCCGCGTCGTGACCGAAGTGTGGCGGCGGCCGTGTGGTTCGGATGGAATCGGTCGCGAAGACGGGTTCGCACGATTCGCGCGTCTCCCGCCGGGAAGTGCGTGTTCCACTGTTGTCCGCGATTCCCGGTCGATCTTCGGATTCGCGGATTTCGTTAATGTTTCCACGCGCGAACGGTAAATTGTAGATAATATTTATCAACCATCGAAACTCGCCATGTGCCCGAAGTCCGTCTGTGGTCAACGTGGACATTATGTTATACATTTACAATAATATCGTGTTTTATTTTTCTACGACACGCGGTATCTTTTACCATTGGCAGCGCATGATTTAATAACATTATGCAAAATCGTCCATTTAAATACCAAGATATTTGTCAAATGTTTCTTTCACGTAGTTCACAGATCTTTCGAACTTCGTAGTGTGTACAAGAAGAGAAATAATAAAACGCGTTCAATATCAATTTGAGCATAATAATTATTTACAACATTACTTTCTAAAGTCTATGTTGTTGTTCCGCTTCTTTTTATAAATTCGGTGATAACTGCCAGTAAGTTCAAATTTTAACCGAAACACTCCCATAATTTGTCGGGTACATTCACACACATTCTGTTATCTGAGTATAAACTGCATTCCCTCGTTAAACGTTTGACGGTTATCTGAGTGGCACAAGCTGGGCATATTGGGAGATCACTTTTGTTCATGGAGTAAATATTGGTGTTATTTTCCGTGTAATTATATTGCAAACGGCCATGGGATTAAATTTATTATTGATTTCATGCTATATTCCACGAGAATACCTCCATCATTCATGCAACTCCTGATTGCATAAGACAATAATTAAACGTGTAACATCTTGTTTCATTATGAACTGAATCTATTTTTACTGAAAGATCGATAACTGCGTCTTCTGCGGCATGATCCGCAATTTAATTTCCTTTGATATTTGATTGTCTAGATAACCAACACGTTTGAATACAAAGTCCGTTATATTTTGTGTACTTTGTATCTGGTTTTATACCATTTATATCATATATGGTAATTTTGATAAATTTATTTGATGAATTTACAAATCATTGATAAATTGCACTGAGTGAGTCTGAAAATTTGGTAATATCACGATATAAGAATAGCCAATGATAAGATTTTACACGGGTAACATATAAGAGTTCAAAAATCATTCGGCCATTGTTATGGAGTCCCAACATTGTATATATTATTTTATAAATTCTATGATTTAATAAACGGATACGTAAAAACAATGAAGTACGTTCAATGTTTTCAATATAATTACCACAGAATAAGTGTTATCACTTTCAAAGTTATAAGAAACTGGGACTCCATAAACATGGCGAATGAATGTTGTTTACATCAACAAGTGACCATCCTGATTTCATGCACTCGTGTTATCTATTTCGACGAGAGAAATGATTAGCGTTAAAAATGCACTACGACCACTACGTTGAAAAGACAATTTTCACAGTTTTACTGCAAAAACTACATTCGTTTTCTTCTACCGATTTTATAACGTGTAAACAGTACTGATGATATTTTATAGATTGCATACAATGTAATTGTTATCCAATACATAGTCCGCCTGACGCCTGAAAACCTTTCGCCGTGGTCGGCAACTGTACTCGCGTCGTTGGCTTACACTAATTGACGTGTTTTTACCTCGAAACTCGTTGTTGTTTGTTTTCCCAACCAGTGGTTTTTTTTAATTTTTTTTATTTCACGAGATGTCAGCAATAACTTCGGACTTCTACGAATGCTGAGTTGAAAACTACGCAACATTGTTGTGCTACTACGCCAGCAACACGCGCGTATAAAACAAATTAAACACCGAGCAGTGCACTGTTTATTTATTTTTAAGTACAAACACGACGCGCTTGATCTGCGCTTAATGCGAATGTCAACAATTCTACCGCTTACACGTTGCACAGATCTGCTGCGGTGGAAATATCCGCGGCAAACACTTGTAGAAATAACTGCGTACAATTGCTATGGAAAAATGACTATTCGGACCATTACTTTGCCGTCGTTTTATCGCCATGTCGTTTCGCGGGTTCCGGAACAACAACGGTTTTCCGCGATTCTCGTCGTTCGTTGTTCGAAAAATGCAACAATAACAACAGTAAACGTTCGTCGACCGTCGGGGCTAACCGCCAGCGACCACGTCCCCGGCACACGATCCCTGCAGCTATTCCAGGGATTCGTCGTCAACGCGCGCACGTTCGGACCGCCTGCAGCAGCGGTCCGATTGCACTCCGCGGTGCAGCGAATATATGCGCGGTTTCACGTCGAACGTCCACGCGAACGCCCGGTACGTATAATGTTAAAAAACACGAATAAAATAAAATAAAATAATAATAAAAAGAAAAAAACGCATCGCAAGCAATCGGTGCGACACGATGACCGGAGACCTTTCCGCCGGCGCACATGCACCGACCCAGTCGTCCGTCATCGTCGTATACGATCGCGTTCCGTTTCCAAAACGAATCCTTCTTTCGCGTTCCACCTGAATCCCCGCACCCGATTCGGTAGACGTCACCGGCCGCTTCACGCATCCTTGGCCACGATTATCGACGGCTTAACGTTCCCAGGCACAGTCTCCGTCTCGGCGTGCAACCGAAACCGTTTGCCCGTCGTCATTGCGACGAGTCCGCCGGCAACGATGCCTAATGGTTGCCCCGTCTGCACCGTGTAATATTACATTACGTAATATGTAATATATATATATAGTAATATTGCGTACCGCACGCTGACATCACGGTTCCCGATGTCCATATCGTACGAACAGGAAAGTGTTGCCGCCGTACGTATTCGTTCGAGTGTTTCGCGTACCGTAAAAATCCGACGGAAATAAAAACGATCCGTCTCGTACGGACCGCGATAAATGAAAACGACTGCGCAACCCGTCAACAGATCGTAAGTGCGTACACGTTCGCTGTACGTGATGAACAATGAACCATGAAAAGTATAAAAATCGAACTCGAAAAATGTTTGTCAGGCTAAGCGTAAAGTTTATTTTATTTTTTTTTTTAACCCTATTGCATCCGGTTTGCTTTATCCGGAAGAAATCGCTTTTTATTTTTTCGGTATCATCTGTTCATCTAAGCAATCGTATGTTTTAATCGTCATCCCTTACTAACTTCAAACATTAAAATGATAAAAACGAGAATACACTTTTAATATTGGCAATGTACGTTAAATTATTACATTAACTCGCGCTTGCATATAAATCCCATTCGCTGCGGCAGCGATGACTTTAAAATTCTGAGTTGTCGATCGACTCGAGAATTCGTAAAATGTGAATACGATTCGGTCGATTCGGTTTTTGTATAGTTTCATTACTACTATATACGATAAGAGATCATTAGGCAAATGAATAAGAATAAATTGGTATTCAAATCGTGACGCGGCCGTTTTACTTTTGATGACTCGGCTAAAGATAACCTGGTATTTATACATATACAAACATATATATATATATATATATATATAGAACGCACGGAGTTAAATCGAAGAATGGAAAAAATAAATGATATTCAAACACAGATCTCGCGATTGCATCACAAGTTTTAGGCGTATATAAATATCAATATTCTATCCACACAACAATACACGATACGCACACACACACACACACACACACACACACACACACACACAGACACACATTATATTGATACAATATTGTCCAATGAAAAGTTTAATGTTTGCAATATTGTTTTATCGTTGAAAATATTAGTAAAACGCTGAGAGACCACTTTATTGAAAACAAAAGGCGATTGAAAGTGATTAATTATTTGATAAATTCAATTTTTTTTCGTTTTAAACGTACTATTTAAAAATTATGTTTTTATAAACATGAATACCAATAAAATTTAAAGATAAATCTACGACTATACCGATGTACACGTAGTCATTGTCGTCGATTAACAAACAGAATTTTTGGACCGCGATTTCGTATAAAGAAAAACGAGATAATAACGTTATTTAAAAATCTGAGCGTAAGATCGTCACATATAATATATGCAAATGCGGAGATCCATTTGGTTAAATTGTCCAATTAATTGACGGCTATTTTAGCCGATAATAATTATGTAGATATCGTTTCGAAATACGAAAACATTGTTGGCCGGATATCGAATGGTAAACGCATGGTTATATTATAGAGTCCACGTAATGCAGTTACGTAACAGGACGTAGTCGTAATGAACAAGACAAAAGTATATACTTTTGACAGTAAATTATTTTCGAAGTCAGCTGTTTTAAAACGGTGCAAAACTTTACGTATCAACATAAAACACATTGGTGATTATTTCTCAATATTGTGGACTCCACACTGAACAACGTTTGAACTTGCGTAGTGATCATGACTCGTGTAATTATGTCAGTATATTATTTACATAGCAGTCGATAACAGCTTACACGAGTTGGAAGAAAAAGAAAAGCAAATAGAATAATAATTTTCCAACTGATAACGGAGTAACACGCTTAATTTCACATCACATTGATATACTATTTACCATAGTTCATGTGTTGTTATTATTTTTCAATTAATAGTCAGTAATACATTGCAACGCTGAATATCACAATAACACACAAAAATATTGAACACTTATCACCGATAATTAATACCATAATTTGTTTCCATTACGACGTGAAAATCCATATTGCATATACAACGTTATAACTTGTAATCGTTGTTAAATTACGCTGCAGCGTTGTAGCCCAGTATGTGTGTGTGTGCGTGTGTAATAATATATTTCACGTTCAGACGTTTTATTATCTCCTCAGACGCGTCTTATAAGAAAAAAATTAAAAAAAGAAAACGCATAATAATATACTTAACAATTAATTAAAACGAAACGCTACGTTCCCCGAAAACCGGTTCTTCTTACGGGGGAGAAGACGACAAAAGTTCATCAGACACATACGGTTATAATATTATCGTGTAATAATAGAGGCGTACATAATGCATATATATATATATACTACAAACGTGCAACGGAATGAATTATGTAGAAATGTTAACAATTGTTCGTAATTGAATGATTCATTTCAGTGTTTCTTTTAAACGCTTAATAACAAAAAGGATGTCCTCAATATAAATTATTGTAGATTAAATTATAATTTATTGAAAAAAAAATTATTTCTATTTTCCACGTGAACAAACGCGAGGCTACGAGTGGACCGAATGTTCGTTGCAATATATTAACATATTATTGTCCAATTCCGTACCTAAATATCCACTGCGCTTAACGCGTTTGAAACGTTAGTTCTCCGCGGAAATCCAAACACAATACACTCGATAATCTTTGTTGTAACTGTTCGCCGCGTATAATAAGCTACCGAATAATTATGTTCTCAACTCGGTGCCGTATATGGTTCGGTAACGTTAAATGTCCAACATCCTTACCGCATGCGAATAAACCCTATTTTAAGAGTGCAAAGGTTACGAATTTTTAAAATTCGTGTACAGTCGCAACACTGGTTTTCAGATCTCTGTAGGGTACACATAGAAACTACGTGCGCACACCGGGAGCTGAATGATTTCCACTGCAATTTTCTCCATTGTCGAACCGAATAGGTGTGTGTAGACGTACAATAAATATGTTTTTATTATCGTGCGATTATAATCACAGTTGATTTTATGCGCAACTGCAGCCGGCAGTTCCCATAAAACGTACTAGGTATACAATATACGTATACAATGGTGCGCACACGCGTTTCATTTTCCGTCCGTAATACCTTTGAACTATACACTATGTACGAAATTCAATTCAAATCTATGCACGCGTACGAAATTCGTTTACGGCGATTACGGATTGTTAATAATACTGTGGACAATAATTTATTGTAATGCGGTGTTGTCGTATTGTTTTAATTCCGATGCAGTCGATTACGAAACGAGCCGAAAAAAAAGCAATAATTCTGAAGCAATAATTTTGATGCAGATTACGTCGTATATACTTAATTTGATGATTTCGTAAACGAGATTAGCCACGTGTGTTTTGTTTATTTTTTTTTTTATATAAGGATCTTGGTTTGCATTATTATGTTATTGCACTCATTGACATTTCAGTTAAATTATGGGCACATGTTATCCTCGTTCGTGTACAAACGCTACGGTTCAAAAGCTGTACGAGGTGACTCTCGCGTATTATGCGCAGCAAGTCTATATTTTTCCACGATCACAGTGTATTATCATCGGGACGTTGTACCATAAGTGGCTCTCGAACACCGTCGACGCGCCTCAAACAGCTGAAACCCATCGGTCAACGTTTGTGCTTAGCATACCGTCGTACACAAGCACGCATTAATCTGAACGAATTAAATATTATTCATCGCAGCACTTTCAGAGCCATTATCGTAAGTTATGATTCATAAAATTACAACATTATTACCGTCGTTCGTCTCCTCTTAATCTCCGCGGCTGGTTATCGCGCGATTTGATAAAATGCTTAAATAATGTTCAGTAATAATTGTTATCAATCGATTGTTGTTTGCCAAAGCAATCAGACGCGGAAGTCGGTAGCCAGACGTGGCGATTGGCCGAGTATCGAGAGACGGTACGTGCGCGCGTCCGCGCGTGTGTATAACCGCGAAGTGTACATTAGAAAAAAAAAAAAAAAGAAAAGAAAAACAATATTATCATACGAAACTACGAAGTATATATACATATATAACAATATTATCATACGAAACGCGATACGGATTTCTTTTTTTCTTTTTTTTTTATATTAGTTAAATACGATTTAATTTTTTTTTTTTCTATTGATACGGACAAAACTCGGTGATAGAACCGAAACAGAAAAAAAACACCGACAGGCTGACCTATCTATAGCTATGTATGTACACACTCGAGTCTCGCTCGTTTACACTTGCACGCGCCTACAAGTGAAACGATGTTTTCCGTTCACACAAACACACGCACACGCAGTTCGTAATGTAGTGTATAATATACCGTGTGCTTGTCGATAAGACACAGTGCAATTAAATTAATTTCACTTGGCGAATTAACGTGACACATGTATACATCGGATATCGATACATCATCGTCGAATTTCACAAGAATCTATCTCTTAAATAATGTACACAGTGTACATGCATTTAAACAAATTATAAATGTATATTAATAATTCACTTCGAGTGTCTACGCAGTATTACAATCTATAATAATTGGATAAGGTTTGTTTTTTATTTTTATTTTTTTTTTTAATTGAATGACATTGAAACGTGCCGACCTTGATCTTTGATCTCAAAACCGTAGTCGTTTTCTCATTGCCAATAATGAGTAGAAAAAATAACGTACAACTAATGCATTTCACGAAAAATCATGAAAATAATAGTAATTTATTCGAATCATGATGCTGTTGTTTTCCGTTCGATCACGATTTTATCATTGGAAAAATAGAGAGAAAAAGTGATCGGTCAATAACTGATGTTCAAACTAATATTAATAAAACCCGGCCGATCCACTAAACACATTACTGATAATGTTATCGATTTGATATTTTAACGATCTGTATGCAACTTTGATTCGAAAGAAAGCATGGCTACGTTATTTTTTTGTAAGTGAATTACCAGCGTGTACGCGAATAAACTGTCTACATGTACGTGTATAATATAAATATGCACATATTTGTCATAATATACTCGTTAACTTAATAGGTGTAGTTACGCTGCGCGCCGTCTACACATAACGTACATACGTTTCTAGTAATAAATCATTTTAATGCGGTTTTTAATTTTAATTTATTTATTTTTTTTTTATTTGACTACGACATTAACTTGAAACGTTTGATAGTGATTTTTTTGTACACGCGTACAAGCAGTATACTATCAAGCTATTGATAGGATTAATTTCTAGTGTACACCTAAAGTCGATAGACATTGTCATATTCTCCTATTACTGCAATACTGAACAACAAACGAAGTCAATACAGTCGTTTAGAATACATCAATAAATGAGCAATTTACATTTATAATCTGTTTTTTTCGCATTAGTCAGTGCTGCTTTAAACACAAATAACGTTTTAATACATATAAATAATGAACTTTTAGAATAATAATTTTAAAATTAATTTTAAATTATATGCATTTTCCTTCTCAACCTTGTAATGTGCACTATTTATGAGTACAACAAATATAATAATTATAATTCATTTCATTTGAAACGCAAATAATATTATAATACATTTTTTTTTTTAACTCTATAGACTATATAATAGGCTATAATCGCTACACCAAGACTGTACGTGTACATTAAAAAATAATAATAATAATAATAAAAAATTGCATTACACAAGGTTTTCAGATTTTAATACAATTATACAATTATAGAAGTTCATTATTTTCAGTGGATGAGCTCGTACAATGTCTATAGTTTAAAATTGAATATTAAATTTATAATTAATACTTTACTGTAAATATCATAACTATACCCCCATATCTATATATACATTGTGTAATTTATGTTTCATACAAATACGAAGTGTACATTTATAGGATATTAAATATTTATACATTCCATATTCCGAGTTCATTTGATAATGATAAAATTATCCTTCAGCATAACATAATTTTTCAAACATCTGACGGTGTTCTATTCGTGCCGAGTGACACCATATATTTACATATAGAAATATTTTTAGGATATATAAATGTTTCAACCAATTCCGGTATACAAATATTTTCATTAGTCAAATCATAAAATCACACTCTTAATACATGAAACATATTATAAATATACAAATTATGTTCTGTTGTCATCAACATCCGACTGTATCCGACTGTATACTTATATTGTTTTACGATAGACGCGGATACAAGGGAGGATATAGAAATGATGTCCCCTCCCCCCGTATCATGAAAAAAAAAATATTATAAAAATGTGTCAATCAATGATGAAATTATATTATTTTTATAGTTCAGACTAATAGTTTTTGTTTTTATACACATGGAATGATAATAAATACATTATTTTGCGGATAATTTTGTTTATTTATTGATGTGGTCCACAGATCAGTTTGGTTTCTAAATATATTAATAATGATTCAATTATAAAAAATTACGTCATGATTTTTGATGCTTGTGATGGAGTTTCAGCTTTACCGGGAGAATCCGAAGAAAACGAGGAAAGTTGAGAAACGGTGTAGAAACTGAATAAGTACTAGATAAAACAATTATCAAACAAATAGTATTAGTTTTGATTTGAAAAAATGTGTGGGTACAGGAGCTGATGGATGTAATGTATTGATGTCAACACTCTGAAGCTGTGAATGAAATCATTAAAAGTAACACCTGATACCCGCTTATACCTTTGTGCCATTCAAATACCACTCGCTAAATAATTGTATATCTACTTGCGCCATAACTATCAAAAATATGATTGGAGCAATAAAAATACTGTATAATTTATTTCTGCATCGGCCAGAAGAACAATTGTTTTCAGAAAATATGGTCGGCATCAATTGATTGGTTTATGTGAAACAAGATGGGTCGAAAAACATAAAAGAGTGAAGAGTTTAATGTAAGATATGCATAACGTTATTGATGAAATTACTTCATAATAACTTGAATACTTCTGGAAAAGCTGAAATCTTTAACAACAGTATTTTGTGACAGAAAATATAATTTTGCAGTCTCTCCCATATGTTTATGGTAACTACACTTTTTCATTAAGTAAAAAAAAAATTCCAAGGAATTGTTCAAGACAAACGTCTTTATTGAACCAATAATACAGAAGAATATTATAAACTAGCCATAGTTATTCCATTAATAGATAATGTCATGTATGATTTAAAATATTTCTTGAAAAATGTATAAATGAGAATATATCATATATCATTAAAACATTAACAGTCAATTTTCAAATGTTATGGACATTTGTTATGTTGTGAATTTAGATTATGGAAACAAAAATGGAACCGTGAAAAACTTGAAAACTTTTGATAAATTCCACGTGTGTTACGGAAATGCTTGCAAAATGTAAAGAAATATTTCCGTCAGTTTTTTGGCCATTTTGATAACTCTACCAATCACCGATAGAAGTGCTTAGAGGACGTTTTCCATACTAAAAAGACTCAAAACATGACAGAGATCAATAGATCAACTATGTTAGAGATTAGAATAATTGGACTTTTTATTTAAATATCCAATGCGCTATTGACTTAGACATCAAAGTCAACTAAAGCCATTGGCAGATTTTCAAAAACCAAAATAAAATTAGATTTTGCTTTATAATTTTCGGTCAATTCGTATTTAATATTTTTTAGTTATTTTCACTAATTGTTCTTAAATAAAGATTATTCTTTTCTAAGTAGCTATCTAGTTTTTTTATTTTAGTCGAAAGTTAATTCTTTTACAATTTAAAGAAATATTTATGTAATACTTATAATATTATATAATTATTGATCAGTATAAAATCCCCTCTAATAATTATTTTGGATCCGCGCCTGCTTTGCGGGGCTGCCAATGTATTATGTTAATTGCGCGTAACACTCAGTGTATTAACTGTGTAAACTAATAAGATCACTAAAAAGAAAAACAACAATGTTTCCATTATTACTAAAGTTGACTTTCGTGCGTTTGCTGGTGCACGAATGTAATATCCAAAGTAAACTGGAAAAATTAATAGTGCGAAACACCGTGACCGCATTGAAGTGAAAACGTTAAGAACATTGTCCGCGATATGGACTGGTACCAGTAGTACACGTGTGTTGCATAAAACGATTTTCGAAAACGTGCGAATTTCACGCGAAAAAATGCCCGAAAAAGGGTGTATTTAAAATAAGACTGTGGTTGCACTCGTTCTTGCGGATAGGATGAAATACTAGACAAATATACTAACTCTGCCGGACACTTCATCATACGCATGTAAACATCACGTGGAATTGGTTTTTTTTCCTCCCGTACAGGTACATAGCACACGTTCAGGTATTAAATATTTTCAAAGAGAGCCGACGCGATGGTTGGGAGTGCTGTACATCAAACGATCTCCGGCTAACGCGAATGGACATTTTTCCGAAACGTGCACACCGACGAAATACGCAAAGAGAAATGTAGAAAAAAGTAAATCCCACACACGTGTGCACGCGCCCACAGGTCCCCCAGCTCTGCGCATTATTATTATTATTATTTTTATTATTCGTTTCAATAAAATTGCGCGCAACGACGCCGTCGCGACGGAAAGTACGGCATACCCTAGAGGGGATAACTCCATAAAAATATTGCGTTTTCGTTTTTTTTCGAAGCGTATAAACTCGCTGCGTACACTGCCGTTTGTCTGTACGCGAAAAAAATAACGTAACATGTACATGGTGATCGCTTCGACGGCTACAGTATGAGTAACAAGTGTATCGGTACAGTTATTAATTTACTCGTTCAGTTCGCGCGTTTCTGAAAATAAATAAATAGATATATCGTCGCGGAGTACGTATAAGAGGTGTTATGCGCACGGGAAACGTTGATCGTAACAGTAGTTTTTGTAACATGGTGTTTTTCTTTTTTTCTTTTTTTACTACGTAATATACTTGAATTGCTCGCATGCGACAGCCAGTAATTGCGTCGTCGAACCAAGCGGAATACATTCGGGAAAATCTCGATTTCGAAAACCGAATTCAAATACCGGCGCGTGCGGACACCAACTAGCACAAGGTTGACGGAAAGGTCTGGGTGACGAACGGAGAAGGAGAAACCGTCGCGACGTTGCCCGCGCATGGGGTCTTAAGTCGACGATCGTAGCCGTTACGTTATTGCAATAAGATTTTGCACGGACATTTAGAACGTTTTGAATTATTTTTTTAATTTTTTTTTTTTCTCATCATGAAACACAATTTATTTTTCACCAAACATTTTAGAACAAATTACATTTTTTTTTACCATCGCTTAAGATACGGGTTCCTCACTCTAAGACTTAAACCGTAGCGCCCCCATCCGCAACGTTCCGGGGGGTACCCGGGCACACCAGGCGTCCGCCGTGCGCTCGTCTGCGTCTGCGATGATGTGTCGATCGTACAAACCAAACACCGCCGCAGCACATTTATCGTTTACAATCACACGCCCTCGTAACTCGCAGACTTGTGGCTGTTTTCGGGCCGTTTGCATACAATCGCTCTGTATTGAAATGTGATTCAGTACCCAATATCACACGCGAACGAAAAATTTTACAAATATGCCGTTGCGGTGCGTGCATGTGTAATGATATACGTAACAACGCATGCGACGATAACACGAATGTAATAATTAGTATCTAATAAGTGGTCGGTCGGTGCGGGGAGAGGAAGGTTTTTATATTCCTCGGTCGACACCAACCCTGTGTCGGCCAACGCCCAACGGTATTGTTATCGAACAGGTCAACGTATTACAGCCCACTATTAATATTGTTCTTGTGTAAATACGTCGTATTTGCAGACTTGCAATATACCGGACACGATGCATATTACACTCGATGATGGTGCAAGTATATATGGATTATAGAGATTTGTTGTTAGTGTTTTCGAGATGTGTGTGTTTTTGTTATTTAGCACATCTCTATTGTTGAAAACATTGTTTTATTTTTTTTAATTTTTTCTTATAGCTTTTAGTACAAAACTATAATTTTAACATACACGTATAGCTCAACGATTACAAATATTAATACATAAATATATAATATTTTAAAGCCAGCTTCCAATATAATAGAGATTATAATTTTTATAGCAGTTTCATTTTTAGTATTAAATATGGAGTGGAGATTAAAACAAATGTTTAAAGTTTTAAGAGAATTTATTAGGATTTGTCGTTTAGCCTGAAGAGCAGGACAATCAAATAAAATATATGGAAAGTCATATCTACATTAATTTAAATTAAATGTGCCGAAAGGAGAGTCATTTAGGCCGAGTTTAAATGAGTGGCTAGGTAATAGGTTGTGTCTCATACGTAAACGATTAAATTTAACAATATATGGTCTATGTAAATGTAATTTATTGGACCACGTTTTATTTAGAACATTCGGAGTGATATTTTTCTATCTTGAGGCGAAATTCGTCGGTAAGTTATTCCAGTTGGAAGGCCATAAATCGGAAATATATATTTTCATCAAAGGGTGTAAATCGGACTAAGTTGAATAAAAGAAGGGCAGATGTAGATTTGACTAGTTTATCGGCAACCTCGTTGCCAAATATCCCATTATGACTGGGATGAATGAAGTGGATATTATAATTTAATTGATTTGAGGAGAAAACAAGTGACCAAACGCGAAGAACAAGTGGCGATGGACGGAAATTGAATAGATTAGAGTTTCAAGCTTGAATGCATGACATGAGTCAGAGGATAATAAATAATTATTCGGAGCAAAATTGGAAATTAATGTTAAGATTTCGATAATGGCATAGCTTTCAGCCGAGAAGAAAGATGATGAGGGGGAGTAGATTATTTATAAAATTAATATGTAACTCCGGAATATAGAAAAACATTATCATTGTAGTGATAATTTCGATTGTATTTTTGTTTCATAATACCGAAAAACGTGCAAGTGGTAGTATCGTCTGTCAGTCGGAGTGTAAGCCGTGGTGCCTGCACGTATTATCGAATAGTTAATGCGCTAGTCGATAGTTTGTATAGTCTGATAAAAAGTCATATACTCATATTCGTTTCGTGAAGGAGTGCATAATATTCACTGCATATAAGTGATCGTTAAACCAATACTTTTTATTTTACTTTATTTTTTTTTTTGAAAAGTTTAATACGAAAAGTTTGGTGGTCGAGTCAAAATGACTTGTAATTCCATCACCCCTACCCCTGTTTCACAATGTGCTCCCTTACTTTCATGTATGTAGGTACGGCAAACGTGTGTGCCTTCCAATGCATGGATTATACGGTATGTACTGTGATAATGACTTAATCGATTCGTACCGCCACTGATTTTCCAAGTTCACCCGCTTCGATGCGTCGAGAAACTTCATGACTTAGTATACATATATTTCCATGTATCACAATGATGTTTTTAAGCTTTTTAATAATTTAATTTGTTCGTGTCACGTGCGTAGCATACCCTCGTTGTTGATCGACTTCTTCGACCGTTCTCTTTACTGCGGTGCTCTCAACTTTCTCATCATACTAATACCGATAATTTCGTTGTTCTAAAGAATCGTTGAATGAAGTTACACGCATAACACGTATTGGATTCAGGTGAGGGCACAAAGACACGATTGGAAATCGATGTATAGATATAAAATACGAAATGAAGATAAAGATGCTTGGTCCAAATTTCAGTGTCCGGGACCATCAGGTTTCGAAAATTGCCAAATTATTTAACTATTGGAGAATATCGTTTATTGTTTATAATTGTTTAAATTGTTTTTCTTTTGCCAACGTGGGCCCCGACGGAAGTTTCAGATTTGTCATGTCAGACATTCTCCACCGTTGAATCCACCACAAGTAAAATAGTCATTAGTACATTAGTTGAAACTTTAATCTTTCTACAAGATACCTAGGAACGCACCTCAAAAGGAAAATTATACTGTGTAGGTTATTGCGATAATTCTCTTATACTGTTTCTTTAATAGTCAACGGATTCTTAGCCATGTGCGGTCAAAATGAAAAAAAAAATGTGAAGACAGCGTGTATTATGTAACATTATTATGGCTATTTTATTGTTTAATTACATCGTTCTATCGATATTTATAGTAATTGATACATATATAATTCAAGTGATTAATAACGGTTAATATGATTAATAATAGTTCGCAAATAATTATAATTTACATTGCAAATCGAACAAAGTTGACAATGAAATTTATAATAATAAAAATAAAAAAAACTCTTTGAAACTTAATTTAGTATTAATGATGGCGTATGGTATATATACTTATTACTATTAGTTCAACGAATTTCATAAATAAATGTTCGTCAAAAGTTACAATATACATTACAAAAAACTATCGAAGTGTTGCGTGTATTGATGTTTTAAATTTAAAAACAGATAATATCGAATAGTGTATGCTAATTTTGACGATTTACGTTGAATAATATTTCCAAGTAAAATGAACCTTTTGACGTTGTTCGTCGAAATGAGTTCTAACATGTATCTATGTATTATTTTCTTAGCATGATTCACGAGAAGGGATACGAGGGAAAACGATAATAGTCAATATTCCTAAACTGTTTAGCATTGCAGTTTTAAAGTTTCATAACTCAAAATACTAAGAGATAAAGAACGAAATAATTAAAAAAAATTCGTTGGGATAATTTCACTATTTGTTGATAAAATCAATAGAAAATTAATTTGATTTACTTTTTAAAACAAATAACAGACTTTAATAATTAACAGACTTTGTTTTTCTTTTTTGACTATTATCGTTTTCCCTCCATGTATTTCACTGCAAACTTTTGAAATTTGTCTCAAATATTTTGCTCTATTATAATTTTACACATTCCATAGAACTAAAAATTACATTAACCATGTGCTATCCAACAATCATTAATAAATTATTCATTGAATACCAATTTTATAATTGATTTACTTGTTACTTTCTAAGCGAGGAGGCATAAACTTGCTGATTTTATTTCTTCAAATAATAGTTAATGCAATTCGCGCTATGGACATTATATTGTATCATAAATATAAACAGAATACATAATTACACATATGAAATGTAAAAACAAAAATAAATATTAAGTCTTTAAACTAGAATATTAGAAAATAATAATAAGTATTTTTATTAATTTATTACGTTCTAAAATAGCGAATTTTTTGTTCACTCCGTGAACAAATAAATTTAAATTAACTTTTATGTTTATTTTACATTTTTTTTCTTGTATATGAATGGTATAACTAATGCGAAATAAAAAATGTTGAATTAATTTCGTGTTATGTAAGTGTCAATGATTTTTTCGAGAAAAGGGAAATGACCTCTCTTCACGAAACATACATATTTTGAGAATCAGTTATTGTTCAAGAGATTTGTGAACTTACACATACGTCTAAAGAAACCTTTATTAATTTTCATAAATTAACGTTTTTAAAGTGTATAAGAAGAAAAAGTGATTGTAATTAGATATCTTAACTTGAATTATAAAAATACTTGAAGTGTTCATTAAAATATACGAAGATTGATGAAAAAAAGCTAATTGGAAAAATCAATAGATATTGTTTCATAATTAAAATAATTATTTTTTAAGTTTACAATCATTATGATAATTAATATCTCTGTAATAGTTTTTAATTCGTTATTGCGAGCAATTGAAATGGTTTAAAAGACCTTCCAAATTTACATCATTTATACATTTCATTTTTATATTTATAATTCGCAGTTTAAAATATAAGAGATAAGAAATCAATCGTGGACACTCTACTCACTATTTAAGATTACAATAATTTAAATGTTTATTGAACGCTTTGAAAAAAATTTTTTTTGCACAAACATGATATCAACTGGTTGATAAAATCAAAATTTATATAAATATATCAATATTGATGATAAAACTGCTAAACATTTATACACCGAAAAATGTAAAGACCAATTCAAACAATTTTTTTTCTGTTAGGGCAGAAGAAATATACTGGTTTCATTTATATTACATAATGAAAAATACTTTTTTTGATAATACGAGGGTTGCTTTTGTTATTTACAACTATAAACAGGATAATTTAATATACAGATTTTAACAAGTTTAACACACGCACATAGTAATTTTAATTATCAACGTTATGTTTTTTTATACAATATGTGTTAAATTAAATGCACATAAATAATTAAAAACAAAATCTTTCCACCTTACTCTTTTATTTCTACATATTTCTATAGGACTGAGTTCAGTGATTTTTCTTAGCTGCGCATAAATCTACCGTTTTGTTTATTACCCAACAATATTATCTACATGATTACTGATTACTGATTTCCATTAGAAAAATAATTTTATAAATAAAGTATGGTGTTGACTCATATCTGATGATTGTAGGTCAATCACCGTGTTATCAAGATTACATTTTTTTAATATTTTATGTTTCTTTATTATTATTCAAATTTTTCTCCGAAGGGACTTTAGACATTTTTGGGGGTTGCTCAGCTCCCCAAGAGAAATGTCTCAAAGAAAAACTGATCACGATTTTTAAATCTCTAGAAAAATAAAATATAAAAATAGCCTTTCTATCCATTAGGCAGAATCCTCGTTAAATTTATAATCAATATGTACACAGGATTACGGCAGGATTTTGAAATTATTATGCTGTTCTAAAAGTGTTTTTTTTTAAGCAGAAAAATACATGCAAACCTAAGCCAATGACCCCCTCGCTTCGGTTAGGATTTGAAATTAATTCAGAATTTTAATGTGTAATACAAAATAGTTTACAAATCATATTTTACCAACAAATCAGTAAAACGTATACAATTTACTGCAGAACACCAAATGTTTTAAACCGCATTCAGTGTATGAATTTTTTCATATTGTAAACATAAATAAAGTCCACGTATGTTGTTCTGTTTTTGCTTAAACTAAATATCTGAATATTTTTTTGTTCCTTATTTTAATTTTAATTTTATTCAAAGCGCAACGATAACGCGGAAAGTCATGTGTGGTATGGTTTTCATTCCATCCTGTTCCATGTTTTAGGATTAGTTCTTTATTTTTCATTTTAATCATGACAATTTATTTAATAAATTATATATTTATATTTTGTTGGATTTAAATATGTTCTGCTAGTATATAAAGAAAGTTGACGCACAAAGCGAGCTGCAAAGTATATACTACGAGGAATCCATTATGGACGCGGCTTATCTAATATTGTACTTTAACGATTTACAATATTGTATATTCTACACAGAAGTACGGAACGGGTAAAATAACGCGATTTAAACTTATGCACACCGAACATCCATAACAGTATTAACAATTTACGCAGTCAATGAACGGTGTGAAATAATTTTTCCACTTATCAAACCTGAGGGTTCAACGTAAGCCGTACGAGTGCAGATGAGAACGCAACGTCTCCGTGTTCCTGTTTTTTGACGACAATCGTACCGGTATCGACGATTGCGGAATAAATACACTTTCGTCTTAATTTGCATGGTGTGAGAGATGAGAGGAGTTTTCACGCTACATGCCGTCTTCGGTTTGAATACGGCTGAAAACTATTTCCAAGCGAAAATGAATCGCTAAAAATCCACAGGCCTGTACGAACTCGGTGAGTCGGAACAACGTGCGACGTTTGTGCGTGCCTTGCCGGAAAATTGTAAGCGTTCGTTCTACTCGCATTGCGGTGGGAACAGAAAAAACAAAACAAAAATGTATTGACGTTTGTTGTTATCATGTGTTATCCATCGCTGTCGATGGAATGAAAAAAAAAAACAAAATGATAGGAAAGAAACCGAACGAGCCTTATTAAAAATGGTATTGTAAACGAGATGGACATGAAAAAAAAATACCAGATGAGATTTTAACGAAACGAAGATATTAATAATTTACATTCAAAACGTGCATACGTTGGCCGCCCGTCTTATTTGCTATTATTGCGCGTACACGATTTATTTCATTATTTTCTTTGGCGCGGACAGCGTGTTTTCACCGACGGCAGCGATGTCTTATTATTACTGTTGTTATTATTACTATTATTATATGCGTCCTCTACACACACACACACACCGTCAGTTGACAACATCGCGGAGACGTTACGATAAAATGACGTGGACACTCTCGTGCTTTGCGTGTAATGGCAACTACCCAATCGCGTGCGCAAAGGCACTTGTAAAAACACGTGTACTGCGAATTTCAATAAATAATACGCCTTCACTTTTACTTTTACTCCTTCACTCTCCGTTTTTTTCACCCTCTCAACCGCTCCTTCTCTCACTCTCTCTCTCTCTCTCTCTTTCTCTTTCTTACACACACACACACACACTCCATTTTCTCACCTTCTTTGCCAACGAGAGAGTGTGGTACAAAAAATCATTCACTTTACTACTATGGCTTGATGTTCAGGTATCCCCTTTGGCAATCGTCTAAAAGGAAATTATTGTTGTGTTTTCCCCCTCTTTCGCCTTCGTAATCTTTTCCACTTTTACCTGCTCGTAAACATACATACATATATATATATATATATATATATATATAGTTTTTGGACGTGTCGTTCGACCGAATTGAATATAAATAATTCGTCTAAATCGGGTTTGGCACGAACATGGTTGGTGTGCTTCGATTCGAATCAACTCCGACGATTAACGACCAATCCATATGGTCCGATCCGGGGAGCCAGAAATTACTCAATCAAATTACGCAGCGTTTATAATATCGTTATCACAACATCGAAATCGTAGTAACGACGTCTTAAAATCCGCTCGCAGGCGACAACAGTTCTATCAGGGATCAGGCCTATTGTATAACATGAAATTATTTTGTTCTCGCGGTGCTACACTCGATGACCTTGATAATTAATATTAATCGTCTCGAGTCATTTTCAACTTCACAAATCGAACACTCCACCGTTACTACAACTAGAGTTTACCGCAGTGTTATCGGTAAGAATTAACTCAATTTAGTACGACTAATCGGTACATAATTTAATAAATAATTATTTCATAAGATTTAGCTTATTGTTTTGAACTTCTAGCTTGAAACGTGTGTGAACAACATAAACAGTATACGTGTAATTCGTGTGTGCTCGAGAAATAACGAGAAGTCCAATATCGTGTGCCGTTGCTATAGTTAATTTTATCATATAAGACCAGTTCCGCGAACGAATCCCTCTTCCCATGTTTCTAGCATCTTCAACGAGAAAATTATTTTTTTACATCCTTAGCATTCTTGATTAGTGGATAACCTAGATTCAATTATGACATTTTTGCATTGTAAAATTATGTAAGTATTATTTTCCGACCCCTTCGACTAACCGACGAATTAATATGACAAATAATATACCGGTAAACGGACGTGCGCTGCAGAATAGGAGTGAGTCGTGACACAGTGCCGGTAAGGATCGAAAACAAAAACCTTTTCTCTCGTACACATCGGTTAACGCAGAGAGTATTTTTGATTAAGTAGTTTGTGAACCATTTTTAAATTGTCAACAGTAGTCGTATTACGGTTTGAGACTTGAAAATATGAAAAACACAATCGAAACGGCTTTAAAAATAACTCTTTTTTCCAAAAGAAAATTACGAATCTTTTGACGATCTAAATGTTTACTACAATGCGCAAATCGAATAGTAATTTCGTGGAAAACCGCGGACTTTACTGCTACTGCAGTTGTAAACACTATTCAATACCGTATATAATTATTATTTCCATTCCAAGTATAATATATGAACCAACTCTATCTTAAATAATATTCAGTATTAAACGTATTCCACCGAGCGAATGTGTGCGATGAAATAACTTGACAACAGTGATCCGTCTTCAGTTTTATGCCACTAAACACACGTGTTTTCTCAGCAAATGCTATTTTAATTAATAGCAATTGAGTTTCATAATAGTTAGTAATAATTTATTGTTCGCATTTCGTCAATAACAATCGTCTTCTGATCGATAATCGAAAGAACGAATTCAAAAATTTGGTACTACCAATGCAGAATTAACCGTTTACGCTCGTTATAACTGCTGGCAGAAGCAAAGGCTCGGAACAATACCACCAATAATACCATAAGATACAAAGGTACATGTGCCCAAGCACACGTTAATGCTGCAATATTTTTTTATCGACCATTTTAAATATTACATACGGAGCTGCAATTTTGCGATAACTATGCAAATTAGAAAAAACTTAATGACTGTTATCGACGTTTCAATCTAGTTAAATCGTTTTTAATTTATTTGTTCGAAATTCACTTTTTATAATTGTTCAATTAATTTTAACAAAATCGTTTAAAATGTTTAATACGAAGTCATTTATAAAATCGTTTAAGCTTGCGATTCCTTCTTGAATCTGTTTTCGTTACACACATTATGTAATGAAAAAGTTTTAGTTTTTTTTTACACAAGTATTAAACCAGTAATTGGTAAGATGTATCTAAAAGTTTAATGAACCTTGAGTTCAGTTCGATAATTATTATAATATGAGTCAAGCCCTCAAATAAAAATTAAAATTATGAAAAAAAAAAAAAATTATAATATACAGACTGATAACTTTATTCGATAATACCGAATCATATTATGACTATAAGCGTTAAATAATTAAATTAAATTAATCTTCAACTGTTGGATGCATATGTTGTATATTATGCATTATCACTAGGTGTACAAAACAACAAGTTTTCAGAAGCGGACTGTATTTTTTCCATTAAATCACTTTTATAGTATTGTGATTTATGATATTATTTATATAATATAATACACATTATTCCGTGCCAAATATGTATTTGTGAATGATATAGAGTTGTATTTTCTTCCGTAACCGTTGTATACGGATTAAATGGTTTTGATCGTTTTGATGAAGTGCCTATGGCGATTAAAAAAAAAAAAAATGATTTACTCAAACTACTCTGTGAGCGATCTATGGCCTGGGTCTACATCATTCGTTCCGTTTAACCCGACCATAGCCGTGCGCTTAATGAACCTGACGACCAAAATCTTATTACACATTAGCCGCACACAGCACATAATATTTCAGAAACGCGGCATTGGACGAAAAAAACAAACTTCTCAAGATAAAAATACAATGTTATTTTTATATATGATTTATGGCAAATAATTAAAAATAAAATAATATACATGACGTCTCAGCCCGGATGGAGTTCTGAGGCTAGGATCACTTGATTTTTATTTTTTTAATTAAAGGGTCCACGCGTGTCTTTTCACGCGCATCATCTGAAGATGCAGTTGTAGCCAATAACAAATTTCAACCAACAAACGCACCGAAACATGAACGGTAAATAAATGATAAATTAAAAGAAAAAATTTAAAAAAAAGGCGTGACTAGTAGGTCAGGTTGATAGATAAATGGTATTGCTGTATTGGTCTCTAAAACTCGAAACCTATGTATGATTGTTCTCAAAAAAACGGTTCTCAACGAAAGAGATGTTTGTGTCTATGAAAATGGTTGATGTAGTAAAAAAACAGATTTTCTTAAAAAAGTATGTTCAGCTTTCACAACAAAAAAATACATCGACAATTTTGAAAAAACGAAAATTTCAAGTGCCTAACAACAAAAAATTCATTATGAAAATATGAAATGCCTTTAACTCAATAGTTAATATTCTTTATTATGAATTCCTTAAAATAACCGATTTCGTCAACATTTCATTTTGCAAGATTTATAAATGATTTTTGAAACTTCCCAGTGATTTTTTTTTTTTTACTACAAAAAAAAACTATGAAAATCTTGTTAAGTACCAATTTCCTAGCTTTAAATATATAAAATAAAAAGTTTATGAATAATCATTACTCCAATAATGAAGCGGATTTTTCGTTATTTTCATAATTTTGTCAAAATGTAATATTTTAATTTTGAATTTAATTTTTTTTGTTATTTAGCTCAATTATTTTTGTATTTAATCAGTAATACAGTTGAGTTATTTCTTTTAGTATTATTAATTGAAATCCTCGATAACTTGAATATTTTTCTTGTCTCCTCAACATTTCTGTTCATTTAATGCAATATCTGTCACGATAAGTCGAAGGTAAAAATAATTATTCACAGATCACTCAAAGTCAGTAATAACAAGTATATCTATTATTTTATAATTAGAAGATTAAAACTGACTTGCAATCATAAATGTAAAAATTAATTATTAAAATTATAATGTAAAAAAATCAACAGTTTCAGGGTCGAAAAAAAATCAAAGAAAAAGTCGTGGACAATGAATAAATTTTTTGAAAAATTGTTGTCTAATTTTGATAAGTTTTTGTCAAATTTAATGAATAAACAGATTATAATTAACGGATTTGGGTCCAAATATTATGATATTATTGAGAAAAATTTATAAAATAAAATAATATATTATTATTTTATCATATTATAAAAAATTTATAATATTATTACAATTTTTACCATAGAAAAAAAAAACACACATAGTAAAACCATAGATTATACTCATTGCATTCAGAAACTAACTTTTGTATAAATTTTAAATATTTTTGATAAAATTATTTAAAAAATATTAAAAAATTATTATTTTTTTCTACAGAATCGAAATATCTCTATATTTCATAACGTCAGTGTATATTTTTACAACTAAGTTGTCAAAATATCTGCAGTAATGAACAATATTATCTATTTATTTTAAATGAAATCTTGAAAATAAAACAATACATTTCACCTAGCTGCACACACCATTCTTCTTTTCCTTCACTTTTTTCCCAACTATTCGGGTTTAGCCACCTTTATCCTAAATCTTCATTCGTCTCGATTCTTTACATCCCTTAAGCACACACTAACAACTCTCAATCATAATTTTCAATCGTATCTAACAATCTGTTTTTTGGTCTTCCTCTTCCTCTTTTCCCTTTAACTTTAATTTTCATAACCACTCTTACTGCTTTTGTTTTCTCAATCGCATTTTCCTCATCATATCCCCAAACCATCTCGGTCTATTGTGCTTCAACTTGTCCACTATCGACGCAGCACCAATACTACCTCTCACATATTCGTTCCTTATTTTATCTACTCTCGTCACTCCACTCATCTGACTAAACATTCACATTTTTGCAACACTCACATTCAGTTCAATTCTTCTGTCAACCGCTCAACATTCAGAACCATATAGCATATATGATCTCACTACACTCCTGTAAAATTTACTTTTCAGACACAATGCAATTCTCTCATCACATAAACGCATGACACTTCTCACCATTTCACCTAACGATAATTAATCCTATGTTTTACATCCATGCCAAAGATTTTGTATAAATGTTCTTAAATATTTAAAGTTCTCGATTTCATCTGTCACATAACTACTTATTGTCATTGGTCTCCTCATCCTCTCCACTTCTTGGTATTTTCCTCCAATGTCATATTCTATAAACTCTATCTATATTTTATTTTTACTAATTCTCAATCCCTTTCCTTCAAGGACTTACCTCCACCCATTAAACCTATTATAAGCTTCTTCCAAATTTTCTCCAAGCAAAACAATAAAACTTATAACTGTCGATTTTTCTGGCACAAAACCAAACTGATTTTCTATCATTTTTTTCCAAATCTACATACTATGATTCATAAACTTTATTCTTCTATAGTTTCCACAATCCTCTATATCTCCTTTGCCTTTAAATATCGGTACAATAACTATTTACTCAATTATTTTCTTCAAGGTATTTTTCCCTATTTTAACACTTTATTAAAAAGATTTTTCAACCATCTAATGCTTATATTCCTCATACGAGAGTAAATAAAAACAAGAATATTATTAGAAAGAACCGCAACATTGGGAGTTAATAACAAGCATTTTACAAAACTCAAAAGAAGTAAAAAACTCATGGCTTTCGCTTCAGCAGAAAATTTAGTGATTATCATTATTATTAGTCCATATTAGAGTATAATATACTTTTTATAATGAAGCTTATTGTTAATAACCAAATTTTTGTTTCTCAGTATTCCAATAGTGTTGTATTTACCAACTAGTAATAGATTACGGTTAATGGATATTTTACGGAAAAAAGTTCTCGTGCAAACTTACGTCACTTTTTATCATCTGTTTTAGCCAAATACAAATAAATAATTAATGGTATACAACCAGACTTACGCATGTTAACTGATATTCTAACTTATGTTGATTTTATTTTCAAATATTATTTTTTATAACGTTCTGTTTTTATAGTTTGCAATAATATGCGTCTCCATAATTAACTTATCTGCACTTTATGAGGTTTTTTCTTTATTCCTAAGTCAAATTAATGTTTATTATTATTCTTTTTATATATATTTTATCGTAGAAAAAATTCAAAGAATATCTGACGTACACACTAAGTAATTATTCTGAATAAAACATGTAAAATTACATTTTTAAATTTGTGTTAATCGTTTCATAGATGTCCACAAAATGATCGTTATAATATACATTTCATCAATTTTTTTTTTTATTAATTAATACTATTAATTTTTATTTTATTTGTATTTTTCTTAACTATTGAACTAAAATTAAACTTTAATCTCACTTTATTCATATAATTATACTATGGTTTTAGTTGGAAATCATTTTATAATAATCTTAAGGCGGAAAAAAGAAAACACTAATCATCACTGTAATTTTTATTTATCTAATTATTAATAATACGAGTATATATATAGAATAATTAACATGTGTCATAAATCATGAAAAAAATTATTTTTTATGATATATAAATATATATTTTAACTTGACTGTAATATAATTAAATGATTTTGATACTTTTTGTTTAACTAATCCACATGTTTGAAAGTTGTTGTAGGAACGTACGGTAAAATAACGCTAAATAAGCCGCTTGGTAAAACAAAAATTAACTGATAAAAAAATAAACTGTATTTTAAAGATATCATCTAATCAAACATATTATATCAATATTATTATATTATATTATATTAGTTTTTATCACCTTTCTTAAGATTTATTACGCTAGACACATCCGAATAAAATCCTTAGGTACTTAAGGAATGATCATGTTGATTAGCCATTTAAAAACTTCGAAATACAGAATACACTCTTCATGTGTAGGTTTATATTTTCTATATATTATCTGAGACGCTCTATGATATTTATGAAGTTTACGAAATACAACAAATTAGTGGAATCATATCCCTATTGATTTTCTGAATAACATATTTTTCAAACAATTGTAAGCTAATGATCATATAGCAGATGCTGAAACAATAAAAACATTTTAAAAAATCATTAATAACTCTAAATGGGTATTTGTGAAACAAAATTTTAGATTACGGACTGTGTTTGATAATGATAAACAAATAGTAATGATTCACTAATTATTTAATCAATCTCCATCATGGTTAGATAATGATATTTGCAATTAAATGTATGATACACTTGAATAGTCAATATGATTCTAAAATCACTTTATTGAAACGATTGGATATTAGATTTAATCGTTGAACAATATTCCTTTTTTGGTGTGGAGTTTTGAAGAAATATTGATAATATGAAGTAGAGCGATTTCGGAGACGGTTTGAACATTTATGTATTTACTGAGTCAGATTAATTTTAAGTACTCACATACCTCGAAAAATTGTTCTGACTTCATTCCACTTACATTAACGCCTCTAAGCGGTTTTCCGGGGATACTATCAGATAGTACACCTAGTATTACATAAGTATTAGGTGTACTTCTTGCAGATACTGTTATGTTAATACTCATCTTGAAATATTTTAAAGAGTATTTTCCATTAAAAACTCGTTTAAAGTATGTATGTAATTGCATTTTGTTATAAAATTATAAAATAATTTTGGTCATCCGATTTTTTTTTTTTACCAAACGGACAACCGTAGTGTACGACGAAGCAATGTAGTTAATCTACGTCACATAATGCAGCTTAATTTAACGGTTAAAGGTTAGTTTAATGTAATTTTTAATTATTAGTTAAACGTCGATTAGGGAATATTATTGGGAGTGACAAAGTTGAGAAATAACATAGGTAGTTAAAAAAATTACAATAATTCATTATTAACGAGATAATTTCCCTTCGTCGTGATATGCTAATACGAAGAGAGAATCATTGATGGCAAAATACCCGATACGAATGAGTGGAATAAAAATAATAGAAAATATTATAACCCCTGCAGCGTTACGTCATCACGAGACGGTAATAGGTGAACATAACAATCCAATGACAGAAATCAGAATCAAATGTATAAATTAAACAATGTCATTGACCATTAGATCACTGAATAATATACACAGAACGTATTGAATAAGGATGGAAACATATAATATTATTATACAGACAAAAATACGGTTATTGAACATTGACGTGTTTAAATAGCACTCTATATACATTAGTCTATGCTCTTGGCATAGAGTTTTATAACATAATATCTTATTAGTCAATATAACATTCCACCGAGTAGAATTCATATTCAATATTCGAATTAAAAAAATAATCAAAAAAATACATTTAGAATGGTGATAAAAAAAAAAAAAAACCCCTTTTCAGAATTACTATTTGAAATACTGACATAGATTTTATATGCACGCCAAGTATTTATTACAGTAAAATATGTGTGTACAACTTTCAGTTTTTAAACGGACGTAATATCACCGCCGGCATAATTAGTTGGGTTGGTTCAGCATAATGGACGATTTAATTATTTTAAAGCGACCGAGAAACAATATTAATATGTTTTATTGAACTGCCATGTCGCTTAAATATGTATACAAGTACTGACAGCCGAGATTTTATTCGAATTGACGCGTAAGTATAATATGAATAATAATTAAGCCCCGAAACAATGAGTAAACAGTAAACTTGCTGCTGAATAACTGAGAACTGTTACATTTAAAAGCTTTAAATAATACGTCGAATTTATACACACACACACACACACTCACAGGTATACTTATATATGTTTCTAAAATGTACTTAACGGACTCGTTTTGTACACATTACAATAAGCTTGTCACCGTATAATATGATGTACAATCACTCTATGGCTTAACAATATACATTTATATTGTATATACAAAGCCTAGAAAATAATTGGAAGCGGTGATTTGCGATCTTTATCTGTTGAAAAGAAGTTTCCGTTTTCAGCGTATCGGGGTCTAGTGACGTGACAAGGCTATTGGAAAATAATTTAAAGTTGCTGTTAAATCTGTTTGAGATCGATTCGATTCGATTTGACCTCAACTTCTACAAAAACGAATACGAAAATGCTTGTAACAAAAAATGAAAATGACCAAACAAGAACGTCACGTGGTCAACCGTTGAAGTACAACACTGCGCCCAACGAACTCTCAAGCGATTATATACATTATATTCGGTCGAATCCGACAGGCGATGGAGACGAGAGAGGAAGAGAGAGAGAGAGAGAAAGAGGAGGATAAACCAGCGTCCGTATTTTGTGTGCCATTTGACCGACGCGTGAACCACGGACACCGCGTACGCATGAAAATCGTAATTGCACACGATTCGCACGGAAATCGCCCTGACCGCGTTCATAGGTATGCGGTCGGTCTGAGGGTGGGACGACGAAGAGGAGTAATCGAAATTTCAGCTGACCGGTAACGTTTCAACGTTACGTACGTAACAGTTCGTTTTCGGACGTGAACAATATTCGCTTTATTCCGCGTCCACGTGTATCGTATTATAACGCACACCGCGTTACGTAATTAAAATAAAAAAAAAAAAAAAAAAGAAAACCGTTTCGTAAACGCGTACGCGGTGGACCCGTGACGTGTCGACGAACCTGTACCGCTTCAGGAGCGCATCCAGCAAGTGTCACACCGCACGTGTTGTCCGGGCGACCGCGGATCAACGGAGTGGCGGCCGTTTGTCAGCATTCCAAGACGCATAAATACGTACGTGTAAAATCTTATTCGAGCGCGCGATCAATGTGTAACGCCCGACGTTGGCGAGGAAAGATTTACGGAAAGCGCACCGACCATTGTCCATCATCGCAAAAGCTCGCGACGATAACGTATTTATTTCTATTTCCTCTGCGCGGCAATCCCGCTGGGGAACGGTTACACAGACCGCGTACGACCGACGGTCGAACGAGACGAACAACATTTGGACCGCGATGCGCAACGGGTTTGATCGCGTCGTCGTTCCACGAGGCACGTAAATCGAGGTAAATTGAGTCCCATTTTATTAATTTTTGGGTAAACTCAGTCCCGTCTAGATAGAAAAAAAAAAAAAAAAGGTAAATCGAGTCTCTCGTATAAAAATTAAAGCGGTAATTTGAATTATGGTGTTTTTTTTTATTTTTATTTAACACACTTTTAACTATATAAACACAATTGTATACTACGTACATTAAACTTACGTTTATCAGTTATCACATATCGCATCCAGCGTTGTTGTAGATAGTTAAGTACTTATATAAATGTCGCGTAATAATACGCAGCGAAATATAATAATATTCAACGATTGCATTAAACGAGACGAAATCGCTAGATACTAAGTGTTCAAAATTACCCATACGGTATGACTTTAATAAGCTAGTGTCATCAAAATATTAACCTGTTTAATATTTTTTCTCACAATACTATTCTATTATTGACATTATTTATATTACTTGAGTATTATTTATTATTAATTTACCGCATTAAATATAAGTATTTTAGACGGGACTCAATTTGCCGATTTAACTTGTATACGTGGGACTCAGTTTACCTATTTCGAAAAAAGATCAATTCGTTTGGGACTCATTTTACCTGCGGTCGGGGAAAATGCAAACAAAAAAAGTTTCCGCGCACGGTGCCTTTTTAGAAAAACTGCGGCAACATCGATACGAGTCTTCTCGTGCTAAACCCGGTCAACGACGTTACGTAGGGGGGGCGTACGTGACGGTGTACGTGTGTTTACACTGCAGAGTTCGGAATCGGAACCGAAATCGCCGGTACCGAACTTCGTGGTTTACCCGGTACACGTCGTTACGGCAAGATGAATCGCGACTCGACGTGGTTGGGTTTCCGCACTTCTTGACAACGCGAAGTGTTTTTACCCGATCTCGAGCGCACGTTTTAACGGTCACGTTGACATCACGGGGCAAAGAAGCGTTAGGATTTAGATGATTTGCTCTATGTCACTATTTTTGAGCAAAACAAAGTACAAATGTAGATCACGAGCTCCACACTCCTCTCACCACCCACAAAAACACAAGCCGATGTATAATTGACTCTTATTTGCGCATATTTTATACACGTTTTCGGACAACTCAGCGGTCATCACCGGCGAAAAGAAATTTATATTCGAACAATATGTTTTGTGTTGGCTATTTTTTAGTTTTACTTTTTTCAACGATATTATTTTTACTTTGTTTTTAAAAATAATTTCGATTGCATGTAAAATGTTTAACTAATTAATCAAATACATATGTGATTCAACAATAATAAAATGCGTTTCTTGTTTTCGTATACAAGTGTTACCATATAATGCACGCGAACGCGGTGTACTTACGCACTTTGCCTGTACCCGAGAGTTTGGATGAGACGGGTGCGAAGGGTAAGCGTTGAGTGCCAAGTTTGAAGTCATGTGTGTGTGTGTGTGTGTGTGTGTGTATATTTTATTCACACGCACCACACGTGTACGTCGTCGTAGGTACCGGTGGCGGCGCAAAAGTCGAGCGCGTGCAGCGAAAATTCCACCGCGGCCCGCCAACCGTTGATCGCGCAGAAAAATACTAGAAAATCGCTTATAAATACGACGACGACGACATGTTTACCGCCTAGAAAAGAATATAAAAATATCTACGGCGCAAATGCATTCTCTATATGTGTACAGTATAATATATAAGTAGTCGATTACGCCGAACGACCGGGGGCCTGAGCACGTGTGTGCATTCGAGAGCTCGCTCGCGGGCTCCTTGGAGATTTGTCATTTTCGTCTTCCTATGAAATGAGAGGTTTCGAGGACAGAGCAAATCGTTCCGGTTGGACTAACGTATACTAACGTGTTTGTATTTTTTTTTTTTTTTGCATTTTATTTTGATGTAATCAGGCCTTTATTCAAATGTTTTATCAAAACAAATACAATTTTTGATTTACTGTCAGTATAGAATAGAAGCGATTTATTTCTTAAAATAACCACGTGTTAAATCGATAATATTATATTATGTTCATAACATAAATTAAGTTACAACTTTCAATATTTGTTAAAAAAAGACAAGAAAAACGCATATTTTTGAATATGAATCTAATTTTCATTGTATAAATTAAAAAGTATCACTTAAACGTTCACGTATTCCTGATACGTTGACTATCAGATATTGAGATCACTAGCTGTTCAATATTACAATTTTTTACTTAAAAAGCTTACTCTTAAATGATTTCAACGTCTTTAATACTTTAATATTGAATCGGTTCGCTTAAGCTAAAACAAGCAATTTAGGTATTTTTTAAAGTAGAACACAGATGAACAATAAACAATGTTTAAAAACATTAACTTTTACTGATAATATTTTTATTCTGTTAAAGGTATCCCATATACTGGGTTTCCTGTATCTCACATTACACAAGTCCTGTTCGTGTCTGGACCGGAATGAAAGTATTATGTCGTGCTGTAGACTATGGGAAGTCACGATCACGTTGCCGGCCAGTTACAGATCGCAATGGGGTTTCGGGATGGTATTTTAGGTACCGATATACAGTGTAACCGCAACAACAGCAGTGAACTGGCAGTGAATGTTCGATGTATGCGCGTTATGTATACGCGAGGGTCGACCGATCGTGGTCAGACTCCCCTGTCGCGAGGCGAACGTCCGGAGACCGTGTTATCGCGAGCATCGTCCCCGGGCCACCACGAAGTCGTCGTAACCGGTGTAATCTTAAACATAGAACCGGTATTTTATAATGATACATAATAATCTGCACGTGTTAGTCCCGGCTAGACCGAAACCAATCGCTCAATATCATTTGGTTCCGTTCGGAACGTTCTGTACGAGGAGAGCCGAAAATTTTTTCCGTTTCAACGGCCGCAAACAGTTCACATAGATATTTCCTCGGGGTTAAAAGTCGCTCGATCTATGATGCAGGTGCGTAAGCAGAAACGCCTCGTGGAGAAAATTTCGATACATTCTGACAATAAAACCCAACCATGTTTGGTGCGAGACGTTTTTATTTATAACCGAACGCCAAAATATTTCCGCGGCTTAGCACCTTCTTAAAACATCCCCCTGGTACAGTATGAACAGTTCTTCGTATTCTTCTTTTAGCCCAGCGCTCTAGTATATTGTATCGTGTACGTCCGCGGTTGCTCTTAGACGGGTGGGTCGAAGTATCGAAGCCTTGTCATGTCAACAGCGGTTTCTGGTCCAATTCGAAGTGCACGACCAGGAGGATTGCGGGTAAAAATAACGGTGAAATCCAATCACCCATTTAAACTGATGTCACTACCAAAAGCTATAATATTCATAAATATATTACTGTCGAAATTGTTTTTGTTGTAATTTATAAGTGTTATGGCTTACTAATAAAATATAATTATTTATAATTATTTGTACGAGTTCAATCACTGTCCCTATATATTTATAATCCATATGTATATGAACTAGGAATCCGGATTATATATCATATTATATATATATTTTTATCTTATATATCATATCAGAGTTTCTGTAAGTACAAAAGTATTTATGTACGAGTACCTGACTCTCGATAGTGCTATTGTACATTATTTCCACCTCAATAACTCAAGATAGAATGTTCAATATCAACTAGATACTTATTTCATATGGTTCTTTAGAAAAATCATATCATGACAGTGTAACGCCTCTTTTTTTGTTTTCAGGAATTCTAAAATATAAACTTTAAAGTTAGTGAATTTATTGAAATAAACTTTTCTAAAAACGATACCAAACTTAAAATTATACTTGAAAAAAAAAGTAAATTTCATAACCTAACCTCATCTATAGAAAACTAATATATTCATTTAAAACAACATAAAACCATAAAAAATATTTTGTCATAAAGAATATCATAAAAATAATAAAGTTAAAAACACGTGCATTTTCAATCATTTAATTTATTTAACAAAATACAAAATGCATAAGTGGAAGCGATGTAGTACTGTATAAAATACATACTCTGCATCCTTACAACATGAAAAAAGTCAACGGTGGACTGTTTTCTCACGTAAAACAAAAACTCATCTAAAGTTTTGATTATGCCAGCACTCCAGAAAGTCTTCAGTCTTTTTTTAAAGTACAAGTAGTATGAAAAAAATTGTATTTATCTTAAGAAAATCTGAGTGTCTATCTCTTGGAAATCCTATACGGAAAATATGAAAAAAGTTGCCTTTGCCCATTAATTTTGATTAAAATTAAATTAATTTAAAATATTATCCGTAAGCATTGCGCCGAACACTTCTTACAGCTTACCATTGTTAAATTAAAACACTCATATTTCGGCTTTTACCGACTTGTTCGTTCTAATGCCATGTTTTCGTCTAAAACGCATATTATAAACAAACAAAATATACTTAGGTGAAACGAAGAACTATTGAATAGCGTCTTATAATTGATACATACATTATTTTTAAATTTAATGTTATACGTTTACGTTATGGATAAAAATGATCGTCTGCGAGATAAATAGCTTAATTGGTTTTCTTCAAAATATCAAATAGGACTTACGGTATGACCGAGATGGAAATTGACGTAGTTCAGTTTCCAAACGACACAGGTTTATTAAAATTTAATATAATTGCTTGCTTACCCAATGATATTATAACTGTAAAAACAAAAACCATCTTATTATCATATACCCGTAACATTTGTACCAATATGATCAGCTTAATATCAGGAATCAGCCAAAACGATTAACACACACCTTTATTCTGCGAACACAATTGAAACGCCATTATACGACTCATCAAAGGTGCGAGTTTTAATTTCTCCTTTGGATTACACTTAATTCTTCAGTGTTGTGATTCTGGGAAAAATTTTAATTTCATTTGTTTTGAAACCGATTATAACTGAATATATTCTCATTGGTAGATCTTATAATTTATACGGAAAAAGCATTTTGATAAATTTATCAACGACGTTATAGTTATGAAGCTATGCAATTAAATGAATAATTTTGGTAAATACCTAGATCATAAGAATATATTAATTCGTGGTGTAATGAGTATAATATATTGTTTATACAAAGTGTTCACATTTTAACCACTTACATATAAAAATTGCTTTGTTCGTGGTTTTCATTTTTCCATACATAGGGATTTCTCACTATCTTTTTCATCTCTCCCTCAACCTTCTAAGCGATTAATCTAAAATTATAAATAATCACGAAGTACACGCAGCAAAAACATTAATAACTATCAAATTCAAACGAAGCTATAATGGTCATTGGGTATTTTTCGACGATAAACGGTTTAAATAAATTAAATACAATTGTACCCCATAAAAAGTTTTTTCGTTTTAATTTTTTTCACTACTCGATACACGAACGCGCGTGGTATGCATTGTGTCGTCAATCTACGTATTAAATTTTACCTCTGGCGAAATATTTTATGACCGAATAATTTGAAATCATTCGTTTGTCAATGATATTGTCATTCTTCTTTGTTTTCGCATTTGGTCATATAACTGCAGGTACCTGTCATATTCGACTTTTGCAAAACATTATGCTGATGATATCGAAATCCATTTTAATTTCTATTCCGCGTTGTAATGTCGAAAGTGCGAAAACTAATTTATTCGCCGGCCAATATGATTCTAGTCGAATTCTCGCACTGCCCGACACTATTGAATTAATTTTGTTGGGAAATGACAGACTTTTGAGATAATTCAATTTAACAATGGCACTTTCGCACATGCCATTAATTCTCACTGGTTAAACAATTATTAATAGGTACATTACCCGTGTCACATATACTTTCTACGTGCATACGTGCGTACTCGTTACCTGGGAATGTATCGTGCGCGAAAAAAATTAAAAAAATTAAATTGTAATTTATTGACAATTGCCCAGGCCGAACATACATATTTGAAAATATTACATCGTTTGTAATGATTTTATTTAAGGCGTCGTCGTACATTAGTGTATTGATAAATCTGTCGCAGAAGTACGCTGCGAAATGTTAAACCCATTATTTTCAACATTTATGTGTGCTACTTTAAGGAAAACATAAACGATAAGATAGTTAATTATTATTGTATTGATTACGACAAAATGTTTCTGTTGGTAAGTACTATAGTGATTCGTATTAGCGTTTTAATGGTCTGTCCCAAGGACAACCAAAATTTCAGGAACTCGCTTAAAATGAACTAAATCAATCGAATTACATTTTTGGCCAACATATTTCGAATTCCAATATACACTGCACCGCCGACCGAAAGAGTGAGTGACTAGATTATATTTTTCTGTTAATTATTAATTTGTGTTCAACCGTTCATTATATTACGATAGTAAGAACATGTTAAGATATAATAATGCTCACATATTTTAAACAAAATAAACGGAAAAAAAAATCCTTGTCGTTTCTATTTTTGGACGTGAGGTTTTAATTGTATAATACTGTCTGCGATTCGATTACTTGGATCAGCTACATAACACCTTCGACGGACGAGTGACGAATAAAACACGTGTGAAAAATAAAACTATCAAATGCTAATTGAAAAACGAAAATTCAAAATAAAAATGTTCTGGTCCCCTGAACGTCCAAGGCCGGGATACGATTGGGCCCACTGGGATCACTTTTAGACACGCCACTGATAGTAGCGTTATACGTAGGTTTATAATTATTCAGATTTATGCTACCGGCCGAATACGCGGTAGGTTTTCTATGATTACATATCAATATTTTTGTGCTTGTTAATCTGTCGACGATTAAAACCACCGCCGACGGATGTCAACGCCTTATCACTTTTCGCCCCACGTGGGCAGATCAATAGATTTTTCGCCAAGAAACAGCGCCGCCGCCGAGTCTTTTTGACTTTCGTCCGCCGAGACGCTGTGACGGTCGTGCACCTCCTACGCGTGTCGCGCAGTTCAACGGCTCTCAAAACGATATTCTTAGCAGTCGCCACTTGTAGCACTGTTGTTCGATAACCCATGATAGTCGACGGTTCGAAAAACGAAAAATAAATGCCTAACCGTCAGCGACCGAGCGATTTTACTGGAAAAAAAAAAATTAAATAAAAAACACAATGAAAATACATTCGTTTAGCATAACGTTGAAATGTTGTGCAAATGGTCGTCGCGCTGGGGACACGTGCACCAAGCGTGATGCGTACATCTTTGCGTACACCGAATGCGGGGAATGACTAATATTAATGGCATTTCAATTGACATCGAAACACCGAAATACGAACTATTATTATTACTGCTATTGTAGCTATATACTTACGGTGCATTGTGCGTGTTATGCGTATTTGTACACACGATATAATTAATACGTACCACCAGTGTGTTTGTTTTCGCAACGGCAACACGTATGAGCGCACACGCGCGCAGCAGTGGTTAGAATATGGCGGAGCGGCGGAGGAAAATTACGCGTTCAAGCCGTGTGGTGTATCGACGTTTTCCGTGGATATGTACAATATTTGTACTGTTTCTACGTATATATATATGTGTGTGTGTGTGTGTGTGTGTGTTTTTTTTTCGCTAGATTTGTTTTTTGTTTTCGTTTTTTAATCGGTTTTTTCTTTCTTTTTAACGCGCACACGCGACAATACATCGAACGCGGTGTTCAAGATTTAACGCGATGATATATTAGTTGGTACGTTAGAGGTGCTCGATGCTCGCCCATTGTCAGTCCGTTTCACAAAACTTGCCGCGCATTTATCCGAGAACAACGACCTTTTTATTGTATTAGATTCCTCTCCGTACCAGCGTCTTCTGTTTTCGTGTTGGAAATATTTCACCGGTTTTGTTTCGATCCAAGTGTGCGTGTGTACGTGATGTGTAGAAAATTTGTGTGTTCGCATCTTCGGTTAACAAATCCGCGATATCAGTCGTCATAAGCCCGCGGGTGTTTTTTTTTCCAACTACAGCTGGCTGAACACGGAAATGTGTCATCACTGCGTGTGAACTGCATTAAAAATGATTTCGCTAACGTTGAAACGTACCTGCGTAAAAAATTACAAATACAAATTGATAAAACATGTTTACTAAGTTACAGCAAAATAACAAAAATGACATGGTTTACAATTGACGACAATTTCATTTATTTCTAAACTTTTATTCGCGTAATTAATTGTAAAGTTTAATATGGGAAAACTTTAATTATTGCATCTCCAAGTTAATTTTTTCTTTAGAAAATAAACTATGAAAAATAAAAATATTAGAATCGAACTTTAATCTTTTTATTCTAGCACAATTTCTCACTCCTTAGTACTCCTTCGACTTAAAAAAATATATATTTAACGGACATATTTGCCTTAATTACATATTGTTGTAACAGCACAAGATATATATATTATAATTTTAGACTAAGCATTAGAAAATTATATTATTGACATTTATTTTTTAAATACAACTAATCATCATGATGAAATTTGCTTACAACCTTTTTCTTTGAATCCAAATTTTAAAAGCCTACGTTGTTCAAATAATTGCTATCAATTTACAGTATTGTGCTTCTTTCCACATTGTTTCTACACGGTTTCCATTGGAATTTGCATTTTTTACGAATAAATCATATTTTCATAAACAATATGAAATTATGATAATGTTATTACTGTTTATAAAAATAACTATTATTTTTGCCTGTGATTTACAATAAGAATCAAAATATTATTTATTCGTAGATGTATACTAATACAAAAAAAAAATAAAGTATTGATTAAGAAATAAACATATATCATAATTTTTCATTTAAAAACAATACTAATAACCGAGATGGATGAACAACAATGTAGAAACTAGTTAAATTAACATATTTTAGTGTCCAGGAATTGTGTGTTGTATAATAAAAACACATTTTAGTTGACGATTTCGAAACCAACATTTATTGATCTCTAAAAATATTTCAAGGTTTTTTTCAAGTAGGTATCTTAAAAAAAAATTTCTAGTTACAAGATACGATTGTTTTAGCCGTTCGCAATTATTATTACAGCAAAATAATATGCGCATTTCCAATTGGCATTCAACAAGACACAAATTATACGTGAAATTTACATTTTTTTCATTAAAAAATAGAGTTGGCTAAGAATCAAGAAATGTAACCTAAAAAACCAACGTACTAGATGGAAGCAAATAACAATAATACATTTATTTATCATGCAATTAAAATGTAAAACGCAATAATTGTTCAAATGTATCAAATTGTATATTATTATATAAATACATTTACCAAAAACATGAACATTTGTTCGATTTTGAACGCATGTTTTCATTTTGATAATAATGCTCGGTTAAAAGGTAATCATTCTAATTCTCCTATGAATTAATTATTATCAAACCTCTCTCCCACCCAGAAATTGTTCACTTACATTTCGGTAGGCATAAGTAAAAAATTTTAAATAACGATAGGAACAGTCGAACGGAAAAAATAACAACACCAATATCTCAAGTAGAAATTTGTAATTTTAAACCGTAGCGTACACTGAATGCTTTTCACCGCCATCCGGTAGATTCAGTTTTTTAAGTTGATGTTATTAAGTTACACATACTCGCACAGAACATGTACACCGAATATAATTTTAGGAAATGAGATATTTTTCAGATATAATCTACACAAACAAGTTTTAAATATAAACAAAAACGATAAATTTAGTTTGAAAACAAAACAACGATAATACCCAGCGCAGCAATAATAATGCAATCGATTGAAACGAATTTGTTTTATTTAAAACACGACTGAAATAATAATAAAACGCATTGTTACTAAAATTATTGAACAGAGTACTGGGTATATTAGTTCACGTACAATCACGTAACGTGAACGGGATAGATGATAACAATTGAAGGGCGCTCATTACAAAAACCAAAAAAATACACTTTTGGACATTATTCAGGAGGTTAAAAAAAAATTCTATATTATTTAAACTAAGGTTTCAAAAATTGATTAAATTCTTTAATAACGTTACTCATATACATATCTTCAAGACTTAAAATATGTTTGCATTTTTCAAAACATGAACTTGCCCGTATTTTCGACCGTAAGATAAGATAAGAAAAAATATAATGTTTTTGACTTTTTAAGTAAGTTTAATTTAATATATTCTCCTACAAATACATAAATATATCAAAAAGACCTTCATTGTATTATATAGTTAACCGTTTGTACAAAACACTTGCGATTATAATCATCAATTTGTGGTCATATCTCATATTTGTAGACAAAATAAAATAACTTGACAAATTTCATAATATACTTAATAATTATATTTTAAATTATAAGAAGAAAAACAAGAAAATGAGGCCTATTAACACAATTATTTGAATATAAGTAACCACCATGCTCTAAATGTACAATATGTTACTATTTTCTTGAGTTATAAAATATTAATGTCTGAAAAACTTAACAACACAATAGTGACTCACAACATTTTGCAAGAAAAATCTTAATTAGATAAAATAAAAATGTATCATAATAATAATTAAACTACTTAATATATATCTAATACTATATTATATACAGTGCTGTCACAAGCTTACCCGAGGCATTAGGCAGTACAATTTCTTTACACTTAAATATATCTAACTATTCTAACTTGGCAAATGATGAGCCTCCGATTTACCATAAGTGCGAAGCTCTAGGCAATTGCAAGTTGCCTGTCAGATAACTATGGCATTGAATATATACCTATAACAATCAGTCATAATTTGTACCAAAATATAATATGTTATTATCACGACGAATATCCACAGTTTAGCCGCATGTTCACTGCGAAAACCAGGTAAGTCCAGAAACTTGTCTGAGTCTTGAACAGAAATCGAGAAATAAGAAAAATTAGAAAAATTATAGCATTGTTATTTCCGTTGATATTGAATGGACTTGCCTCGTTGTAGAAATAGTTGTTTGAAATAGTCGATAAGTCATTTTCCAAAAAAAAAAAAAAATGTCCTTGCCTGGTTTTTGCACTGAGCCCTTAAACTTAAGTCGGCGGGGCGGTAGGTTAACGAGAACAAAACGTCAGGTCGGCTTTTTATTGGCAAATCGAAGTAATTGACAAGCAAAAAATGCCTCGCCGAAACCGTCCTTTATGAGCTGTTTTCACCACTACCTGTTCGTATTACGTATTTACGCGATCCTTATGGGCAAGCAGTGCTCAACGCGGAACCTCATCCGTTCGTAAATCAATTGCGCATTATTTATACCAGCTGTAACAAACGGACTCCGACACATTTGGTGCAGTATAAATTGGGTACAATATTGCATTATTAAGATCCTTCACTAGCGCAACTAATCGTATCATATCTACCGTTCTGTTTCCCGTAGGTATATTATTGTCTTGGAATTATTAAAATGCTGAACCCGTCGAATTTTCTCTTGACAACACGTGCTCTTCTTTTTCGATCTACGCGAAATTATGTTATAAAATGACAACGTCTCGATTGATTTTTCGATTTTTTTCCGTTTAGGGTTTCGTCTCTCGGAATGCCGCGTTTCAACCGAACGTTTTATACTAGCGTTGTAAATTTATTAAACCAAATATTATGCGGCCGTTACGATAACGGTATGAATTACGATCGTTTCACGACTTCATGTACGTACGAGAAAAAAAAAAAAACATGACAACACACGATCGTATTCGTTCTCGTTATCAACACCGTTTGCATTTACAATATTATATTGTTTTATTGTCGTTGCCGCTGCGTATCGAAAGCGAAACGATAAACGACGAATGTCTGCCCTCGACGACTACCGACCCGTGAGAACCAAATTACACACTCGCCCATTAACTATAACGCATTGGTGCCGGGATCAAGTCTTAAGAGACCTGCGAACACCTCAAACCACTAATCGGAGATGACTAAAGAAAAAAAAATTGATTAATATGAATCTTCGACTTCAATACGTGTTGACCGTGTCCGGGCCAAGGAAATATTGACGTTTTGTTGCTGACAAAAGTTTTGTTTCCCGACCAATGACACGACTAGTGGTAAACACCATAATATGTATATAGACATTGTCGGATTATACTCGACCAGACCAGTCAAACTTTTTTTTGATAATCAAAAATATAATAATTAATGATAACGATAACTATTTACGCCCCATGAAAACCCGGTATTGTTTTTGTTCGGTTCATTCGTCGTGTACTTTACACGTCAGTTTGATTTTGGTTCTGATTTGAATTCTAATAATTTTAAACACTTTGTATTTCGTGAACTTGGAAAGTAAAAATTTATTTGTTTCAACAATACGTCTTATTTGCTTTAAAAACTTGGTCGAACCTGATATCTTCTCTATTTTAACTTTTTTAGTACATGAAACCACGCACTCAGCAACGGCAGTTATAGCATTATCCGAAATATTAGCGCAGATTAAACATGTTTTGTTCAATGTTTGTGATTTGGACGAGCGCGTTTTCCAACTTTGTCCCCTTTATTCTTGGATTCGTTTTTAAAAACGTGCGTTTGATTTTATGCGCGACAATGTTTTCTCGGCGTGTACGCTCCTTTAGATGAAATAATAACCATATGAACAAGTTAAAAATAAATCAAAGTCCCATGGACATCTGTGTAGAACAATTTTGTTTATCATTTGTAGCATCGGTTGAACCGTACGTTATTATTCGATAGTAAAACGTTTAAAACACATTATCACAATGTGATTAAAAAAAAAAAAAATCCAAGAGCAGCGTCTAAATGTAACCGAGATAACCTCTGCTTCGAGGCCCCGATACATTGCACCACCAATAAAACGCTACAATGACGTAGCCCCGTCACACCGTCCGGACTATTCGCCAGTCCATTCGCCTGACAAGCCGAATCGTCGATAAAATCTACAATCGACCGGTGTTACACGTGCTCAATCCCCGTGGCGAGAACTCGCGTTTCGAGACAAATCGCCTACTACACGGCGGAATAACGGCACGCGCACGCACGCCCTACGATAACACTTTTCGTGGGCCACGGCCGCGCGTGACGCCTATCGCAAGGAAAAGGAAACGGTCGCCGTCCGAACGGGAAGCGAATGATCGGAGTCCGAACGAATCGGACGACGAAAACGTCTGCATTGACTTGCCGTTCGCCTATCTCGGTCGCACCAGCGATAGGCGGAATAACGTTCTGCTCGGCGGACGACTTCAACGCGCATTTATCACTGCGGCGCGGAGTCGTGACACGAACAACGGCCTTTGGAGTAGAATGATCGCGGACAGGAAAACGCGATCGGAACGCTGACCGTGGATTCGTGGATGGACTCGCCGCAAGGGGCTCCGCGATAATACGAGAAGGATTGTCGTTGAACGTCACTCGCCGAGATAACCCGGTGGCACGCTTTCAACCCGACGGTCAGAGCAATGATCATAATAATATTTGGGTCCACGGCGCGTCGGCACTCGCACGGAACGTATCTCTGCACCGTCATGGGGAACGGTTTGTTTCCCCTCCCCCCCGGAAAGGGTGTTTCGGTTTTAGCCGAAATAAATTAATATCGGACGGAACGCGACGTGGAAACAAAAATACGCCGTCCTTGGCTCATGAACTGGCACACGCGCGGGCGGACGGACGTATTATTATTATAGTTCGTCGAATTTCGGTGCGGCCGTTTTAAAAATAGTCC
Organism: Sipha maydis; assembly: GCA_034509805.1. NCBI lineage: Eukaryota > Metazoa > Arthropoda > Insecta > Hemiptera > Aphididae > Sipha > Sipha maydis. Next base: position 760,940 of record JASXSY010000579.1, read on the forward strand.
CCGCGCGCGCGCCGCGGCACCAATGTCAAGTGCGGAATGCGCGACAATTCTGTATTATTATTCGTTATTTATTATTGTCGTTTGTACATGCGTACGTTCTCGTGGACCACCGTTTGAAACGTATCGCGTACAGCGTATACAAATATTGTTGTTACGATCTTTCAGCGATCCCCGAGGACGAGGACACGTGTCGCGTATATCACGTGCGTTCGACGGTCTCGCATGAAGTTCACGCTAAAAGCGGTCGGCTTTGAGAAAAGGAATTTCCACGACGACCGACTCGTCCGAGTTATATATAAAAACGTTATCAACGTAACGACGCGAAATCGCATGGAAATAAACTAATTTGTCGTTTTATTGTTGCATATATATATATTCCCCTTTCAAATATTTATCAAACAACATGCGATGTGGTGCACTTGATGTTTTGACAGATATTATCGAATACTTTACGGCAAACGTAATCGTACGAAACAACGTTTATTACGATATTGTTGTTTTGTGTATATCATATTCGATTGTTTTTTCATTTTTTCTGCTCATTTCGCTTTCAACAGTGTTCGAGGAATACGAGTAAAAATAATTCTATAGATTACGTACGTTCAAAATTACTCGTAGCTAATCGATACTACATGAGGACGTTCATCGCAAATGCGTGAAATCGTTCGGCATTTATGCGCGCAAAACGCACACAATTATATAAACAATGCGGTGAAGCTGTGCTGTAGTAAGCCTTTCCTCGTCTCGCGATAATAAGCAATAAATGTTCTTAAACGATACAATTATGGTAACAGCGAAGCGCGGTCGTTATGGACAATATCAAAAACATAATAAAAAAACAAATCGAACAACAACAAGTAATTACAGCGATCAACAATTTCCTGGCGTTTTTAATGATACGTACGTGATGCATTTCGTCTAGTTACGGACCGTGACTGGTACGTGGGTCATTCTTGCTTTTATAACATCGATATCGCATTTGCCGACAGTTCGGTTCGATTTTTAGTTCGTCGTGAACAATAGGAACGTTGTAAGCTTCGAGTGATGATAGGAATTTGTTGGTCAGATTAGGTCACGAAAGACATTTAGGAATAAACATTTCTCGTCGAGTTGCATTCAGATGTTTTCGCCGGCTTGCATAGCAAACGGCGGCGATCGGGAAAACAACTCTTAATACATTTCGAATTAAATATTATCATTATTATTATTGCTGTTGCGCATGGATTCATTTCGACGCGATGAACTCACAGTGAAGAACGTGTGTTATCAACACTGTTATCGTAGTTTCAACATTAAAATATAAACGGCTTAAATGCACCGACCGGCAGTGACCGATCGACTGTACGGCGTAAACGCTATTAGACGGATACATACATTATTTTTCACCCTGTTTCATCGACTTGTCTGAAATGGAACGAATTATTTCGTACTCGAACCGTATGTAAACAGCCCGTTTATTGAAAACTGATAACGATTGATTGCGCACACGGCATGCCGCGGCACAGAGTAGCAGTACAGTAGTACAGAACAAGATATTTGTTCTTGAACAAAATAGTAAGTATTTTCATTCTGGCGCACGGATAGAAATCGGGGTAAACGTGGACCGATGTCGGCGTAATGTCAAATCCGATTCCCCGTGAAAATCGTCTGCCGGACCACGGGCATTGTGCCGTGACGATGGCGCCGCGGAGAGACTTTGAGTCCAGTCGGCGACGGATCGGCGGTATATTATTATGATTAGGAGAAAAAAAAAGGAAAACCTCCTAAGAATTCGAGGACTGTAGAAAACGCACGGTATAGTTGGTGGTTGTCGCGTGTTGGCCGCCCGTCGGAGATGTTAATCGACTTACGTCGGATGGCTATGATTTATGACGCGTGCAGTCCGATATGCTAAAAATTGTTGCGCCAAGACTATAATAATATTTTGTGACGCGCGCGGGTGTGTGACCGCGCGTACGTTCCCGGGATTGTCCGGGGATTTTATTTTTTTTAGAATTCGTCCGCGTTTCAATTGGCAACATGATCGATTGGCCGTACACGTATCAGCAATACATTTTTCCTTTTCGGTCTGGAAAACTCGAGGTCGGATTATCCCAAAACGATTTAGATAAAATATAAATATTAACAATCATAATGTACACGTTCTATATTTACGGTTTTCGGAAAAGCGACGTCATAATGATACAATCGATCGGTTATGGTATTAATTATATCCACGACCGTTGGAAACGCACGTATTTTTCGCAAGCGGGACCGCGAACCCCTTGTGGTTATACTTTTATTATCGGTCGCAAACAAAAATGTTAATCGAACGGTATTCAAATAAACAAATATTTTTACCAAGCTATTCGTATGGTCGGTAGGTTTCAACGGATCGCTACGGATATAGCGCGTGTCACCATTTTAGAATAATTATGGTCGAAAATTAAAAGAAGTTTACGACTGTTTCGACAAGTAGATACTTCACCCTTCGGAATCTGCTATATTTTGCGAACTGTTTTTTGTCGTTCCACCGATTTCATCAGTGTATTATTTCTCTGCTGATGTCAAACGATCGTTGTAAAACAACATAATACGATGGTGATAACGATTGAAATATACTAATAATCATTAGCGTGCGCACGGAGTAGTCATGGTAGTCACTTGAAGATTCTGTGAATTTTCCCTCACCCCCGAAGTATTGATTATCACGCTATAAGAAATAACCATTTTACGTTCGACCGCTTCGACACGTCCGTAAATGGTAAATACAAGAATATTGGAAAAATGTGATTATTAAGTTAAATGAAGTTACGCCATCGAAATTAATTGTTATAATTAAACGTTAATGTGTTATGTATGACTACTCTGCAAATAATGTCTGCGTACCAATGATAATATTAATAATAATTATGTATCGAATCCGTAACTGGTTGCAAAATAGCTAGAGTTATTGTGTTCAAAACAAAGTGTCTAAATAAAAATGTTTAAAACTGTTTTAAACAATTTACTTGAAACATCATCAACATTGTTTAAAATGTGTTATAGACTCATATATAAATAATTTAAAGTTAATGTTAAAACTATGGGATATGTATTATACATTTAGAAACACTAAAAAATTCTTACTTAGTAAATAATAAAAATAAAATAATATTTAGCTATGATATAACAACTTGATAGGTTTAATTACAAAAACTACAATATTCATTACTCGTCAGAGATTACTTTGACTCGTTTGAAGTTTAAGATAACAATGTAAAATAATAATATTCAGCTATTAATAACTGAATTATGACTATTATTATACATTTTAATACACCTACCTAGTTGTTATGTAGTTTAATAACCAAATATTATTATTTTTTATTGTTATCTTAAACTTTAAAGAATTAAAGTAAGGACTGATGAATGATGACTATTATTATGATTTTTAATAAACCTAGTTGTTATATTATGTAGTTTAATTCAATAATCTCCTTTACTCTTAAACTGGCCATTAATTAGCGTAGAATACGATCATATGTCATCGCACAGCACATGATATACGAGTTAGCATGCTACTACATAATACATAATACTCTTCACTTTATCAGTTATTGAGATTGTTGTATTACTGCAGTAGAGTAGTTTTCGACCGTGTGGCCCGTGTACACTTATAAAATTTACGCGTAATGTAACGCCGTATCATAAATAAGTTTTGTTACGTGTTACGAGTTTATTATTTGTGTGTAGGTGTTGCGATGTTGTGATGTTACTATGTTACGTAGTATTTCATCATTTCTACCTTCACTTTACCGTGGTTCTCTGCAGTGTAGTACGTTCTTTGAGTCTTATTTTTTTTTTTTTTTTGAAAAACGAATAATTTGCAAATTAATGATCCACCGTATATACATATTTATTCAGCATATTTTTTTTATAAATATAGCATATTCATATATGACTAAAAAAAAAAATCAAAACAAAGAAGATGGTGGCAGACACGATATTATACTCAAGAAGAGACGAGTTTCCAGCAAATAACATACTGTTAGCCGATTTAAAATTTCAAGAAATTAGTGGCCAGGATAACGTTACGAGAATGTCACCTACTGATTTTGAGTATTTGATAAATATGATTTCAATAAATTGTATTGTATTTTGTTCGTTCCATTCCATATCGAAATATTTAGTTACAAATATTAATGACAGACAACCAAAAAACAACTATCAACGTTATTATTTACGTCCACACATTTCGTAACACCACCAAGCAACAATCTTTTGATGCTACTCGAATTGACCGAAAAATCGTGAAACGCTATGTAACTTCATCGCGTAACAACTGCTACTGGCGATACGTACTTAGTATTTGAATATAAGTAATTATTCAGAAAACATTAGAGACAATTGGAGTGATAAAAACGTGATAATAAGACGCGCGTGCGCATATCAACCTTGTCACTCTGTTATGTTGGCTTCAAAAAAATGTTCCAGTAGCTCAATCCATAGTATATGATCTAGGTGCAGCCGCATTGGTGTACTGCAAAGGTGTATTGGTACATACTGGTACGTCGCATGGTACTACACATCAGATTATTGGCTTAACAGAATGGTTGGAGTATAAGACAATAGAAATACCACAAACGGAAAAAATCGGGCGCCGTTAGCGCGCCTTGCTAATCACGGAGCCAGGAAGGGGGGGGGGGATCGCTTGTTTTTGAAAACAGTTGGTCAGCAGCTAGTTTGCCGATCGGCTCGATTCCGGCGTCGGATTTACTCAGCTTACGTTCGCGAGTCGGAACGACGGGGAAACGACGAACAGAATCGTGCGTTTGGCCTAACCAAAGCGGAAGATTATGCCGAAGGGGATGGCCGCGGGCAAAACGACGAGACGGACCGCGCGCGTACGCGTCGGCCTGTCATCGGACGCCGCGGGAAAGGTGCGCGGCCGGCGCACGCACGACTCGACGCTAGTGTCTCGGCCGCGGCCTGGTGGGGAGGGGGAGCGCGGAGCCGGGACGGACACGGAGCCGCGGGAGAAGACCTTGGAACCGGTCTGGCTGGTGCGCCCGGTCGCGGCCTCCCCCGACCGGCACGCGCGGGCGGAAAGAAAAAAAAACCGCCTACGCGCGCGCCACGTACACACGTTTACGAGCGCACCATCTCGCCGGCGCGCGTTTACGCGTCGTGCGCACGCGCGGTGCGACACGGTGTCCCTTTTTTATCGAGCGTCGGAGCCGGTGTGCGTACTCCCGGCACCGTGTGTGCGCGCGCAGCTCAGCGTGTGCGTGCGTGCGCGTGCGACGGCGACGGGCACGGGGTGAAGGTCTTCCGGTCGGGTTCGGAATGGAAACGGAGGAATAAAAAAATAAAAAGTATCGTCTCGGCTGCCGGCCGTTCCGCGTAAATAAATCAAAACGTCGGCGATCCAATCGGTTCGTGCGCGTACAGCGGCGCACGGCGCGACGGAGAATATGATAACAACAGTTCTTCCTTCACGCGCGCGCAACAGCGTACGCGATAAACGCGAACGCTCGTCCGCCGGACCGGGTGCAATAGCTTTTCGTCGGTCGCGGAAACGTACGCGGACCTGTGGTGTTTCTTTCGGTTTTTCTGTCGGCCGCGGTAGTTTTCTCCGGGCAACGGTTGCAGCGCCGGAGACGGTCCAACCAGTTTCTATACATCTCCTCTCACCTCCCCCCCTCCCGCGCCCTTTATCCGCGATATTTGCGCTTTTGGCACGTGATAATACGACCGACCGAGGTCGACCACTGGCAACATGTAAAAATATGGATAAACATGTAAATTATTGGGCACGTAAAGCGCTCTCTGTCGCTTCCGTCGGTACTTGATGGTGAATCGACGGCCCGAGAAGGCTATATTGGAACAAACGTGTAGGATCTTATTTCGGTGCGTTACAAGTCGTCAGCGTCGAAATAAGTAAACCGTAGGGAAGACCAAGATTAGAATTCATTCGACAAATAATAAAGGACCAAAGATGTGACTCATATGTGGGAATGAAAAGGAACTCGGATAAGAGAGTAGAATGGAAAATGGCTGCAAACCAATCTACGGATTGAAACCATAGAGAGAGAAAGAGCGTCGAAATAAAAGCTTTTTACGATCAACAGCATATATATTACGTGTGCTTTAAACGACCGCATTTTTCTTCTTTTTTTTTGTCTTTTATAAGAATAGTATTTGGCTTGACTAATTGCGTTAAAGTTAATAAACGTGTGTTGTATACATTTTGGACTAGTTATTTATGTTTTTACGCACTATTTCTTCAGCATTCGTTTGCAATGTAAATGCATAATTAAATTGAAATATTTAAATGCTAGTATTAAGGAAAACGCAGTTCGTGTACCAAAATATTACGAATTCCAAAGCTTTGTCTAAGATTGAAATTTTAGTTAAGCCCAGTGGAATATTATATACTCGAAGTGCGTGTCCGTGACGGCAACCCCATTCAAGCATTTCAAATTAAAAAATCATTCTATACGTTCTGGTTTGAAGTATAATTATTTAAACACGGGTAAATCCATTTTTCATAAGCAGTAAGCAGTTTCTGTTGTGTTTCAGTCAACATTGATCACTAATTAACTCAACAGCATAACAGAAAATGTTCAGGTATTTTATAGGAGTGTAAGTGTGCACGTAAATTAGTTTGTAGAATTATAACTACTCTTATTTTCCAACTATTGGCATAATATTGCAAGGATGATAAACTGATAATTAAAGAGAAGCGTGTGGATGCGTTAAGAATATGCTATATACTGTATATATACTACCACTATATAAGTATACTACTACTGTATATATTTATGCAAGTAAATAATTAGCAAATGTATAAGCATCAATTTGAAAACTAAGAGAGAGAGAGAGAGAGAGAGAGAATAACAAAGTAGGTAACAAAATATTCTACTGTAAACTAAATGAAAATTGATTTTTAGTCTGTCACTGCATAACTGTCAATTATTAAACGTCATTATGATTTTATGAATTATGATTGTGGAGATTCAATTAAAATTAAAATTTTCAATGGTATATATAATATAGAATCATATTTTACCTTGTTCGTGAAGTTCGACGAATAATCATCACTGGCTATGGACTCGGCTCACTTTGAGACTTCCGAAAAATTATCATGAAACCAAATCATCAAATAAATTATCTCCAAACAATTCAATATTACGCCATATATATATATATATATATATATACAAACACATAAAGTATATGCATTGTCGAATGTACGAATTTCATCATAATTTCTAACAATCCACATTAACATTGAATAGATAATTTAATTTCATTCTCGATTTTTCAACGTTATTTTGACCCCGATGCACTGCCGTGACAAATTAAAACGATCCCTCGATGGCTTTTTTGCGATCATTCTGAAAGACAATGTACAGCAATAATTTCTACATGGCGTTACAAAGGGAAAATTCAAACACAGCAAGGTCTCTCAGAAAACGACGAGACAAAATCCGACTGTCCGTTTGCGAAACAATTAAACGAACAAGACTGACGTGAAAAAAAAAAGTAATAATAATAATATATCTGTTTCGAAACATTCAAATTAGGTATCAACGCTTTTATAAACAGGACGTTCGAGAATGTTTTAATTGTTTTATTTCTTCCTATTGAAATCACAACAGGTCGTGTTATAGGGCTCAATGGTGTTTGATTATATTTACAAGGGTCAAGGACATTGATTGTTTCAGATGGGAATATTATAACGACTATAGTTTTTATACTTTTCCGTTATAATACCAAATAACATCATAATTTGTCGCCCGTAATGAAATAAGTGAGTTAGAGAAACTAGAGAAACAGAGAGTTGATGTTTATAATGCATAATTAATTAGTTATTAATCAGTTTTAGTTGTTAATTTTTTTTTTTTTTTCAATATTGTGTAGTCATTTTATTTACTGTCCAATGTGTCTAGCTAATATGCAGCAATCCGATGACGTAATATTGACCTAAATCGTTAACATTATACAGACGTTTGACTTTGGATAACAATAAATGTATATTATAAAATAATATTTTGAACGCTGACATATCATGTAAGCAATACAGTAGTGAGGTGTTTATAAAGAATACGCTTCGAAGTTTTCGACCGGTATCGAAACGCACGTCATGAGATTTGCATTGATGCAAATATGAGTTAATTTATTTTTACACGAAATGTTCAATTGTTGCCGTGTGTGTTCGAGGAAATGAACACACAAAATAATACTTTTCCGTAGTAACTCTGTGAAACCATGACGGTTATTTATAATAATATTTTATTGATTTTTTTTTTCTGTTACACTGTTATCTCCCGGCTCATTTTATGTGCGCGTGCTTTTATATATTATTTTCCTAAGGCGATAGGAAAAAATATTGTTATCGTTTTATTCATTTAATTTATTTTTTATTTTTTGACAACTCTACAGTTTAAATGGACATTAATGTTAATCTCATAATTTATTCTTGTGTATAAATTTAAAAAAAAACACGATTAAACATCGAACCTCTATCGTATAGTCAGTTATTATAATGAGTGCACCACGTGTTCTAAACGTTTCTAATCGAATCACAAATTCGACTACAAATATATAAATACATTAAAAATAGTGCTGCGCGCCCGAATCAACATTGATTTCATAACAAATACGCACGCGTTCGTTTTCAACTGCAGATCCCCAACGACGATACATTGTCCGTCGAGTGCGATCGATGCCCTTACGACGGTTTCGGACATGGCAACAACATTGTTATCGACGGGCGGATCGACCGACGAATAATTAAGTTACGACGGAAGAATAACATTACTGTTACGGTTTTACGACACACCGAATTATACTTACGCATCTCTCCGTTCGTACGTTATTTATTGTAATGCGTACCGCCGTGCATTACGTCCACGGTATACAGGTTCACGCGCACGCCATAACTTAATAATCTATTTATACATCACCTGCGTACTCCATTATTCGATGTGTCGTTCGCGACGGACGTTTCTCTCTCTCGAAAAAAATCCGTCATTTGCAGAGGTCATCGTCTCATCCGTCCGCCAATCGTCGCCGCGCGCGCGCGAACATTGACTGCGCGCGTGCGTGTGTGCGCGTGTAAAACCATGGGTTAACACCGTAGCGGGCTGTATGCTGTATCGTCGCGTTTTGTGCGTCATTCGGAGCGTTTGAGCGCGCGCTAACACACGCCCGCGAGATAAAAAAAAAGTTTCTAATCTACCGTGTGCGCGATACGCGCGGTAAACGGGTTAACCGACCTCGCGCGCGTTGTTTCGAATATCAAGACGCTGCGCAGGGGGATGGGGAAAAAATTTAAGGTTCAACGATAAACCGCGCGCGGCACCGACACGGTTACCACGATGCGCAGTGATAACGGTGATAACAATAACAAAGCGCACGTCTTTTCCCGGCCGCGGGAGTCACCGGGTCTTATGCTGGTCTGTAAACGCGTCGAATCTCGGTTTTTCCTTCCACCGCCTTTGACACGGTCCATCTTTTTTAAACGATCCGGCATCGCGCGTATCGGACGATAAACGTGTACCGCTACCGTGCGTACGCGTGACGGGAGAGAGTGCGCGATAAAAAAAAAACACGTCGAGGGACGACGACGACGATGTATGTGAGCCGTAACAGTAAAGTTACCACCGGACCGAACGGACCCGCGGCACCCCATCACGGTCTATTGGATTTTTTACGATTACCCCGCGGGCACCGCGCAGCGCGCACATTCGTACGTCAGGTGACACATTGTTCCGTACACGTATCACAAAGTCCGTATTCGGAATTTTTTTTTTTTCTCTCGTTACGTGGGATGATGAGGTGTGAACGAAATCAATTCGTTTAAACGTTAAGAGAAGTTTTTACATACGAAAATGTGTACGTACAATACAAACGTCATTAAATCTAATCTGCCTTGCTCTGTATCACCATTTTACCCAAAATTAAATTCTCTCAAACCAAATGATCTCATTTCGTACACCCGGGCGTTTGTTGAGTACGCTTAGGTATACTTTTAATACGATTTAGAATCTTCGGATCAAACGGGGTTTTGTAAAATTACCGTCGTTTACGCGATGGGTTCGTACCCATACAGCAGCTGTAAACGTCCAAAATCTGAAGTACCCCGAAATTACGTTTCTCGTTTAGTGCAGTAAGGTAAATATAATACTTTCGTAGGAGATTTGAACCCGAAAACCTTCTCGATCGACTACGATTTTACACGTATCGTACACTACCGCAGTGGACCCAATTAACCAACTCGCCTCCGTGTACGTTTATGTATATGAAAGTAAAGGTGTCTGTCGGTTTTTATCGTCGTAGTAATAATATATTATTGTTTCTCGTCCAAGCTAAACAAGCTAAACACCTATAAACGCACTGCTGCATTATTACACGCGAGCTATCATTGCGATTGCAATTTCGTTTTAGCCACGACGATATTGTTGAAACGGTCGCCGTTGTCCAATTCAATATGTATGTATATATATATTTATATATGCTACAAACCCAATATAAAAACAACTATATACGCGTACATGTATGCGTATAGATGTTTATGTGGTGTACACAAGCGTTACGCGGTTGTTTTATATACGCGCGCGACGTGATCTTCGGAAGGCGAAAATCGATTTTAGACGCCGTTACGGTGAAAATGAAACCGACGTTTATTGAATTCGGTATTTGCGCGGACGCGTACACTAGCATTATTGTTGTGTTATACTAGCGCGGTCGTCCGGATTACGTTTTTTTTTTTTTTTGTTATAAATTCTATTCGGAATATAATAAATCATGTGCTGCACAGGCCAGCGTTTCTCGACCCAAGAGTCCCGTATAATTTTGAATGGATCATCGAAAAATTTATAAGTTGTCGAGATATTTTTATTTCAGATTACATTTTAGATTACCCGTACGAATTAAAAAAAAAATTATCGAAATATTTTTCTTGACAAACAAGTATAAATATTCAGCATTTTGGTCTTTTAAGGCTATAAATAGACTTTATCGATCGACATTCACGGAAACCATTAAATTTGACAAGTTGTTGACGAGAAAATAAACCGCACAATTCTTGGTATCAACTATCAAATGTGAAACCCACATGTACCAACATAGAAGAAATATTCCCTAAATATATATATATATATATATATATAAATCGCTTCATGCAAAAAGGATTTTAGTCCATAACTTTAAACTTTCGGTATAATGAAAAAAACGTTTATTGCATTCAATGCAATTCTACATATGTAAATAAAAAAATATGTGTACGTTTTAAATGAGTTCTAGTAATGTGACTAAAGTCGTTTTAACATGAAGCTATTCATATATTCTAAATGGTATCTACCTATACAGTGAAGCCGAACTCGGAGTCATCACCAGACTATATTTTTAGGGTAGTGGATGGTGTCGGGGTCGAGTAATAAGTGAATTAATCCAATTAACTATAAACTATTATACTGTTCATTTAATAATTACTATTCAAGACGTGTAAGTACCAAAATAATATCGTAAATGTAAAAAAATAGGTTAAACATTTCAGGGAGGGGATGAACTCCCACCCCTAAAATCCGTCTTTGGATGAGGTGGGTTGTAAGTTGTGAATTGGGTGGATGAATTGACCATACCGTTCGGCATTTTTATCGGTGCCACTGTACCTATTTAATTTATGATAAAAATACTCGTATATTGTTATGGTGTTAATTATGGGTATGGAGGAAGGGATGTAGCTCCCCGGTTTCCACATTATATATTTTTTTCAAGAAGATCGTGAAATACACATCTGAGTCACTTAAACACAACGGTCGAGAACCGCTGGTTAGTTAATCGGATGACATCCGTTGTATTATATACATTGTATTACGGGAGCACGGGTAATAGATTTTGGCGACATACATCACTCGCACTGGTTCATTGAGATAACTATATCGATTTCTACCGGTGATCGTCTAATCAACAGCTTTCGATTCGAAAATACCCTTAGCATCCATCCAGTACATGGTTTGGATATTTCCCATGCGCAGACGTAGGTGAAAACTGTTTACCAACGTTTAACGTTTAACGATCCACTCGAGAACTTGTACCCGATGTGTTCGTGGACTGCAGCAATCGCACCACACCTCATTATCATCGTGTAATAAAGTATTCATTGGTTGTCATATATTTTGACAAATTAATATTCGGCCATGACGTTTTATATCGCGTCGATAAATAATATAATGACATACATGACAGTATAGATTAAATAAATAATGTACAATACAATCAATGAACGAATTGTCCCTGTAAACAGTTTTAATTTGGTTGTATTATGTGATTATATTTCGGCATGAGTAATAAAATGTACACATCGACTTGTATACCGAGAGTCCAATACTCGTAATTTTAAGAGATTCGTGATCGTATGAGTGCAAACATTTTATGGAGATGGTAATTTTCGAAAATTCCTATTCAGTAGGTACGTTTGAATTAATTATCCGACTTGGTTTCTTGTGCATTTCAGTTGCTTAGAATATGTGACTTAATGTACTTAATTTTTGCGATAAGCTGTTCTGTTATCTGTTCAAAAGTGATATATTAAATTTCTTAATTAATACGTTAACAATTGCGTTCTCACACGAATAACTGGCTTTCATTTGAAAATTGTGTTACCAGTTTAGATAATTCAAGAGTTATTTTGAAAAAGTAACGTGTTACAAATTAATTTTTTCGAACAGCAATGGACATTTCGGAGAATCGGTTAAATTTGTCTTCGAATAATATAAATAATATTCTAATAATGAAATATGTAATTCTTGAATATCGAAAATGTCGAAATAATTGTTTAAAAACTAGCTCTTTAATTCCTTGCTTCCCAAACCTCAAAGGATTTCCTGCATATATAATAATCAATATTCTAATATGTAAAATAATAATGAATAAATTATTTTTTCATTTCCATTTATTAATAATACTTCAAGTGTAATAAATATGGTAAACGAACAAATATTAAATTTAATTAATTAAACTCATAAAGTATACTACTAAATATTCATTTCGGAAGATTGGATTAAAACGATTAAACGGGATTTTTTTTTTTTTTGATACACGTACAATATATGTTGTAAGATAAAGAGTGTGAGGGGAAAATGGAAAATCTTATGAAAATTTAATAACGTCGAAAGTCGTGAAATGAGAAATCATTTCGCTTTTTTCTTTTTTTATTCCCGGAGAGAACTTTTTTAAGGTATGCTGTCAGTTAGATCAAAAATCGAAAATCATTAATACTTAGATATAAACATGCACTATAGCAAATGGTATAATGTTCAATATTAAATTCTCACAAATCACAATCGCGTTTCGAGTTCCTTTATTAATTCAACTACATCAGCCCTGCACTTTCGAACCTATCGTTTAAGGTTAAAACAATATTCGTCAATGTGGTGTGTGATACGATCACAAAACGGAGAATAAAACATACACCATTTGTGCAACAAATCTTGCGTATGCTATTCTCATATTTGTACGATTTAAATTCGTTTATTGAGATCATATGACACTGGACCCTGGAAATCCATTAATGTTTGCTTACATTTCTTCTATGCAGTGTGATCTCATCCGAGCATCATAAATTCTTCAAAAACTATCTGAACTTAAATATCATAATGTAGGGAATATATGTAGGTACTATGGCCTTCTGAAGATTATTGTATTGTCTAAGTTTCTGTACCACCTCGTTTTAATTCGAGCTAAACGAGTAAATTTTGAGCGGTTTTACTTGTATTGGAACGGTAAGGCGGATAACACTCAACATTTTTCGTTACACGTACTGCGTATGCAGTTTCATACCAAAATTGTTATGTGACCTTGTGCCTTGGGGTTATTTAAACTAGCCGATCGTTGTGATAAAAAAAAAATTAAATAGAGCCTTTGTACGGATAACGGCCACTAACGGACTATTAAGTACAATACATTATCATTTTGTGATAACTAAAATCAATGACATCACGTACAAGGTGACGGACGGG